>JAADWZ010000026.1:0-115962 GCA_023336445.1 Pythium dissimile | reverse complement strand
ATCGTTTTGATGTTGTACGAAGCGATCGTACTCAAATGCGATGAAGGTGTTTTCGTGTTCCTCTGGTACGATGTATTCGATGATACCTTCTTGAGCCAGATCGTCCATGTTGATTTCTCCTGATCGTAGTTTGGCAATGTGGTCATCGGTAATGTTGATCCATTGCTTAAACTTCTTGTGAGTGTATCCCGGTTCCTTCATGTTGTTTCGAACAACTAGCAGCGGGCGAATCAATCGCCCTGAATCAACCCAAAGGTGAATCTCATTGGCAATGATATCGTGCGATACCGTGGCATAGACGTTGATCGTTCCTTGACGTCTCTTCTCACGGTAGCGATCCAAGAACGTTGCGAAGTCCTTCACACAACCGATCCAATCCCCATTGACAAGCACCTTGTGTAGATTGTGTTTCATAACTACGGTCATGTCTTCAAGGATGTCGTAGATGGAAATCAAATCTGGATCTTCACTTACGATGATGTTCTTGAGTGCTTCCGAGTACGCCGACGCGGTGATATCTGCTGATACACTGAGTTGCTTGCTCATGCCAACCTTGGCGCCCGTATCCGCAGAAGTGATTCCGCAAATGTAGCCTGTGCCAGTTGGATGCACCTGTCGGAGCATGATCGCACGTTCGGAAGATTTCGCACTGTTGCCCTTGTCGGGCGTGTCGATACTCCGCAGCGTGGTCAGTACATTGAGCTTGTTCTTATGGTGAAGCTGTTGCGACGACAGTCTGTTCTTGAAGGTTAGCTTGTTAATGGTCATGGTCTTATCGCCACTGACGATCGCGTTCATCAATGCCTTTTCAAACTCATCAGCTCTGATCGCGCTCTTGAACAATCCCTGGAGATTGACATCGCTGAAGCTGTTGTTCTTGAAGTCTTTCATGAACTGGCGTTTCAGTTTCATGACGACCATGAAGTTGAACTGAGTCTTGAATACGCGTGAGTATGACATGCCGGCATCGTTGATACGCTTGTTCTTGTACGAATCGCGATCGGTAGGTTTGAGAACTCCGACATGAACTAGTAGCATGCGATGGATCATATGTCCAAGGTACGCTGCTTTCTTCTTTCTATCCGAGGAAGTCAATCCAATGTGCGGAAGGAACCGCTGATCGATGTTTTGTTCAAGGTGGTTCAACAGGAACCGCTCAATGTTGAGCGCATCTTCCTTGCCGGCAGCCTTAAGCTTCGGCTTGTACAAGTCGTAGATCTTAGAGCATCGCGTCAGCACGTGCAGCGTGTCATCCTGATTGGTGATCGTATTCACTGATCCGATTGAATCTCCTTTCTTGGTGGCAATGTCATACTTGAGAATGGAGTTCAGGTCGGGATACGTGTTCGCGAATGCGCGTTCAAGTACGTTCATCAACCGCTTGGTGATCGGATCATTATCATCGAACGAATACGTGATGTATGAGATGATCTCTTTCGCGGAGTAGATGCCGAGTGCTCTGAAGAACATGAAGAATGGAATCTCAATGTCCTTGAACTTGGCCTTACTCAAGTTAATGACTATGGAGTTGTTCGAGAGCAGTTTCAGCACGAAGTTGTACGAGTTTTCGAATTCGTCTCCTGGTTTGGAGATGATGTCCGCACGGCACAGTTCGTTCTTATGACCTTCGTTGGAGAACTCACGGCTCTCGTTGTACTTCATGGTCTCCATGTTGATGATGATGTACTG
Source organism: Pythium dissimile (assembly GCA_023336445.1). NCBI lineage: Eukaryota > Oomycota > Peronosporomycetes > Pythiales > Pythiaceae > Pythium > Pythium dissimile. The sequence goes on along the minus strand of JAADWZ010000026.1, from coordinate 114,273 downwards.
ATTGCCCTTGATCACGAAGTATCCACCAAGATCAGAAGGATCCTCCTGTAGCTTGATGAGCGCCTCGTTAGAGCGATTATGCATGTTGCACATACGACTCTTCACCATGGTCGGCAACTTGCAAATCAGATTATCCTTGAGTGTAGTCTTGTCCGTGGTGATCGTTCCGTTCTTGTGGTAAGCACTCTTGATCATCGTCACATCGACGAACACGCCTGAGCAATACGTCAAATCTTTGAGTAGCGCTTCGTTTGGATACATGGGCGAGTTTTGCTGAGTCGCATGATCGTACTTCGAAGGATTGCCGATGCGCACTTCGTCGATCGAAACTTCTAGCACATACTTCTCAATGGTCGTGTCTCTTTCGATCGTATCCTTGGCATCTAGCTCGAACTTGAGCTCGAATACTTGGGTACAGATCTGTTTGATACCAGTCTCAACGAAGTTGTTGAAGCTGTTTAATGTAGCACTGATCACACTATCCTTCGTGAGCGCAGACTCAACCAACGCGATTAGATCCTCTTGGTTTCCTGAGAATTTGGTCATGGTCGAGCTTCGCAAAAAGTGATTTGGTGATCCGTGGTATATTAACCCACTATATCTTCAATTTTGGTAAAAAAAGATGTAATTACGGCTACCTACGCCGATTCATCCGCGCTGTCAGTATCGCCTTCGCTGTCAGTGTCATCCGGAATGACAACATGAGAGATGTCGATTCCTTCCACTTCTGCGACCTTCTTGAGCGTATGGATGTTCTTCTTCGTGATGACGCCCGAGCGAACCATATTATCGATGTCGTGCTTGCCACGGTCTTCATCCAGCAACGCCTTGATGCGTAGCATCGCGTAATGAGAATCGCTGAGGTTGCGTCCCACATCGCTTCTGAGTCGGGTACTGCGATCAGATGAGCGATACTCATGGTCTATGTAATCAGTATCTTCTACCTGCTGGTAGTAGCAATCAATGAATGATTGACACATCGGACGCGTCTCTTCGTAGAACTTGTCGTCCGACTTCTTCAGATAGTCAATGATAGAATCGCCAATCTCTTCTGAGACGCCTTCCATGCGCATCTGGTAGCATTGAAACGATTCATTGGTAGCTTTGCGAATAATAGATTCATAACTGAGTTGAATGTTCTGAGGAGTTCCATAAGATAGCTTCACATTGAATGATTTAGTCTTGGGCATGTGTCTCACTACCGACTTCGCGGGGAAGATTTGCATCCGGTCTAGTACAGTGCGTTCAGTATTGATTTCAGATGAGATCAATGCAATCGCACGCGGCTGGAGCATGTACATAGTTTCACCGTGCAGCTTGTGTAGCTCCGCGATACGAGTACCGATCTGATCGAAACTACGACAAGAGAAGTACAACTTGAGTGTTGCTCTGGCTTCGTACGTATTACCTTTCGCTGATTGGAACGTCTCATATGGTTCAGTTAGCTGGTAGTAGAATCCGCATACGAACAACACCTTTAAGCGATTCAACGATTGAATCTCTGATTTCGCTTGTAGATGATTGTCTAGTTGCGTCTTGAACAAACTAGAACCACTCCACATGGGTAGAGTCATTCGCGCAAAGCTGATCATGAATTCGAAGAACATGTCGAATCGCTCCTTCATATCATTGAGCATGGCTTTTGATTCTTCACCATACACTAGAAGTCGAGCAATGTCTGTGGATTGATTCTTGGTAAGCGCAAGTAGCTCTTCGATCTTGTCGTCCTTCTGATTCAAACGGATCTTGTTCAGATGAAGCGCGTAGTCAGACTGGTATTGCTTATACTTCGCCATCAGCTGAAGCTGGAGTGAGAAGTAGTCGGCGAACTTGTCGCTGTTGTACGCTCTCATCAACACTTTATGCGCCGCGGTAATCGTTAAGCGATACTTGATCGGATGATAAGTCTTGCCGCTTTTGATTTCTTTAGTCTTGACGATCTGACAATTGTCATTCTCAAACATGATTTGATCGGTTTGAGCAGCGGGACCAGCTGGCCCCGCTGCTAAATCTAGTTCCTTAGGCATGATATTGGCTCTTTCTAGCGATTGGTTATCGTTTTGAGTAGCCCTGGAAGCTTCCAGGGCTACTATTTTCAGTCCCTTAGTGATAATTTTTGCACTTTCCAGTGGGCGACGAATGCTTGCCGAATCAGCATCGTGATTAACAATCTTAAGATTCTTCATCATCTCTGCTGCATCGATCGGATAATAGTTTCCAGTGGCACGGGCGTAGTTGTCAAGCATCTTCTTTTCTTCTTCAGTAATCCCAATGGCGTCAATCGCTGACTGAGCTATCTCTTCCATCTGTTCAAACAAGATCTTCTCCCCAGTCTTGATCGAACGATTAAGAAGGGTTTCATCGAGAGTTTCGATGATCGATGATTTGGGAACGAATGTCATGGTTTCGGGTTGCTGGGTATTTTAGAATAAATTTCATTCAATTTTACGTTCTAGAAGCGAAAGGCCGGTCGTTAGAGCTGACAAAAAAATATCAGCACTCACAGAAGAGTACCGCGAGGAAGATCGAAACCGCCGCGCCAGATGCCATTGCGATGATGATATCATATACGATTCCAATCGCCACGAAGGTTGCCACTACGATCACTGCGGACATGATAGCGATCATCCTTTGTGATACATTCACTTTGTCCCCGTCGTCTTCAAGTATCGCGATATCAATCTCAAAGCTGTTGTATGCCACATCCTCTTGAATGATAGGAAGCGCCATTCCGATATTCAATGGTTCCATCTTCGATTTTATGCTGATTGCGCGACTTCTTTAGATCTGACGATTCTACACCCTCTCTCCTTGTATGCTTTGATGCGCTCTCTGATCTGCGCCTTGATCGGGAACTTGGTATCGACTATATCCACTATGATCCGTCTGATGGTTTGATCACTGCCGAGTCTGAATACCCGATTGATGATCTGTTTCATGTTGGTTCTCCGAGGCGTGGTGAGCACGAGTGCGTTCATCTTAATAATAGAAACACCGGTACTCGAGTACGCATACGTGGTGAATACAACCGTGCTAAACACCTTGGCTTTGTTGATCGTGTCTTCGGAGGATCCGCCGTAGAGAATAATCTTTTTTTCAGACTCGGGCATCTCCAATTGCGAGCACACGTCCGCGGCTTTGCACTTCTGATGCAACAAGTCGTACAAGTTCTCAAGATGCGACCGGCGATCGCTGAACACCATGACGCACCGTTCGAGCTCCATCAGTTTCATGATCTCACTTACGATGATATCATTTCTGTTTGGATCCGCGACAATGGCTCCAATGATCGAAGAGTAATCAATCATCCCATCTTCTCTGATGTCGTACTTGCAATGTTCCGCAAGTGCGTGGTACTCCACTAGATTCGCATCTGACACAAACGTATCTTGACTTGCATTGAATCCTTCGAGTGTCTCTGCATCAAGGATTGGTCCCAGCCACATCTGATGAATGATATCTAGCTTATCTTCTCTGATATCTGGAGTAGCACTCAGTCCCAGTGTGTATCGCGCCCACAGTCGTTTGAACACGCGTCTGAATTCTTTGGACACGTACATGTGTGATTCATCGAATATCGCGAGCCCCACCGTTTTGAGAATGTCATCTACTTGGATCACTGATTTGACTTTCATATACTTCAGCTTCGCTCCTTCGTTCGGCCACGGCTTCTTTTCTACCACTTCAAACTGTTTCAGATCGGAAACCGTATTGATGATCCCGACGATGATGTCTCCGTCTATCTTCTGTTTGCCATAGAGTGTTCCGATCTTGGAATCGGGAAAGTACTCCGCGAGTAGATTCATCCATTGATCTAGTAGATATGTGTTTGGGACAACAATCAGAGTCTTGAGCTTCATCTTCCCGATGATGTCCATAGCGGCGTACGATTTGCCGCAATTGTGCGTTGCGATGAAATCGCCCATGAGATATCTCTGATTACCATCTACTTGGAATCCAAAGTAGTCATCAGGATCTAGTTGAGTTATGTCGATCTCATCGAATCTATTTCCTTCTACATGGATTCTGAATGCAGTGTCACGCTTACGTTTCCAGCAAGCGATTCCCAAGCTACGCAAAACATAAACAAGATCGTCGGTGAGTTGTTCGCACTCCATGGGCTGCGAGAACTTAAATCCCGAATCCTGTAGGCCGGCCAGTAGCCTGAGTCTGTTCGCACGCGAGTTGCATTTGTACATGTGGGGAATATATTTACGACGCACCAGCATCAGCCCGATCAAGTACGGATCGATTGGAAGTTCTACTTCGGGGAACTCAACCTTGACCTTGTATCCTTTCAGACGTTTCTGCATATCCTTAGGCAAGGCCAGATACTCCATCACAGATATGTCTGACACATCTTTGCCATCACTCAGTGATAGGATGTGATCTGCATTGACCACGTAAGAGTCGCCGTGTGCATTCGTGATTCTATACATGATGTCATGACCGCGAACTAGGTTCAACACTTCTCTGGGAGTGCTATCGTCTCCCATCAAGAACTCACCGACCTTGATGTCCTGAACTGACTTAGTGGTTCCATCGTACATCAAGATCTTGGTATTTATTTCATGGCATCCAGCATATAGTTTGAGGGTTGTACCACCCGCGGGCTTCTTTGGTTGAAACACATTATCAATGATATGCTTTACAATGATCTGCTGATTGGGGTTGCTTTGCCCGATGTATCTCATGGTTTCGATTTGTTTGTGCTTCGGCAGGTCTCTATCGATGTGTGCTATTGGAGTTCTTACACTGGGCGTTGATGAAACTAGTTGGCGATATGCGAATCTAGGTAGTTCAATGAACTTGGCGTCCTTTGTCTTTACCAAGTTGTATAGCTTGGTGATGCGCGGGATCTTGGTTATGCGATCAACAGTTCTCACTGTGAATCGCCGATACAGTGCGAGCAACTTTTCGTTGCCATACACACGTGCGTATTCATCCGCGTTGAAGGCGAAGCCGAGTTCGGACAGAATTGAGTTCATCGCGGGTAAAACCTTGTTCTTGTATATTACAATTGCAAACTATTAATTTGCGAGCTTATCGCAGACGGTATAGCAGGTAGCGTAGGTGCTACAACTGGTATCTGCGCGGGTGCTGGTGATACTGGCGCAGGTACCGTAGCGATTGGAGCAATTGACACAGGCACCGATGCTGGCTTAGGCGTTGATGTGGCGGCGGGCACCGCCTTAGGGGCGACAGGCGGTGTGGCTTTACGTTTCTTCATTAGTTTGTATATGCCCCCGCCGACCAATAGCGCGAATAGAACTAAGAGTACGATGAACACGACGATGTCTATAGTCGAAAACGTGCCGTACATAACCGGCTTCTCTACTATGCCTGAAATCGCCGCGTCTAGATTGTTCGCGATATCATGCATCGCTGCCGGCGGAGAAGATACTGTGGATGTTGTCCCAGACGAAGTCGTAGTTATTGGAGACGATGTAGCTGCTGGTGGAGACGACGATGTAGATGTTGTTCCAGATGAAGTCGTAGTTATTGGCGCCGATGTAGCTGCTGGCGGAGGCGATGCCTTTGGACATAGATCATGATTAGGATTCGCTTTGCACCAACTATCAAATACTGGTTTTAGCTCTGAGTACTTGGACATGTCTGATTGGCATTTGGAATCAGTTATGTTTGCCCCAGTCTTACAGTATTCGAGACTTCCGGTTTTGCACGCATCATACACCGCCGTTCCAGATTGTGCGGTATCGCAAACATCCAAGCACGATGCGGAGTATGATTCTTTCAACGATGGAGGGATATGAGAGAACGACTCATGTGCGAATCCGAACTTGTTGCTTGGCGCTACTGCAAACCCAGATTTGTATCGCGCCGTTCCGGTCGAACAGTTTTTGAGTATGTACGCATCATTGCATGCGGCGGTTAGCACCTTTGCGTTTTCGGTCGAGTAGTAAGCTAGTCCATCGCTCAGTGTCTTACCGGACACAGCGATGTCGCACCACTTATTACTGATGCTATCGAATGGCTTACTGGTGATGTATGTTTTGGCAACGTTCGCGCATAAGTCAGGCGCATAAGCGCATACCCCGGTCGCGCTAGTCATCGATGCGCTAGTTATGGTTTCTGAGTTCGCCAAGAAGGTGCGCAGCTTCTGTGTGTCGACAGTCTTGAACATGACAATGATGTTTGCCCCAGATATGTCGATGGAAGCTGTATCGAAGACGGACGCGACTAGAGACGGATCCATCCCTAAGCTAGTTAGAAACGCATTACATTCACTGACTAAGATTGGCAATAATCCCGGACTTAACTTACTGAGACTGTAAATCGTGCCAGATATCAAGACTTGGTCGATGAATGAATTATCAAGAACTTGCTTCTGTTTATACGGGAAGTCTGCGCTTCCGTAGATGGCGAAAATGCCGCTCGCTGATTTCATAAACGCGACTGTGGTCCCGGCTGGAATCTTCACTCCCAACTTGTCGTCGATGTAAGTGTAGGCCTTCCCATTCGGAGTCGATTTGATATCATACGTTGGAAACGCGGATACATTTGCCGCGACTTTATACAGATCTTGCCACTTAGAGTGATACGACGGATCCAAGTATTGAAACATCCACATCAATTCACCTGTGGTATATCCCGTATGCTTGATCATGACTTCGCCTAGCGACTTCATAGTGAGAGGGTTGTAGGCATTGTGATTGACTACGTATTGTGCGAACTGAGGATCTTTCTTGACTAATGCACTCAGCACTTGATCCTTAGGAGATACAATCGCGCATAGATCGTCATACTTGGAATCATATCCGGGTGCGCAGATAATGTTTCTAATCTTGTAATCGACTGTGTTCTTAATATCAGAATTGAGAGCGGTACTTGCGACCAAGTTCTTCAAAGAAGATCGACATTGCTCGTTTGAGTTATACCGATCGCCACGCTGACAGTATGCGTATTCGATATACTCCTGTATGAACGCGGACGGTGTATAGCCGGCTGCAATCGCTGCCGCCATGAACTGGCCTTTGATCAATCTGTAGGGGAAATCATAAGGCGCGTTTGTTCCGCGTGGAAGGTCTCTGACGCCCGTTTTCACGAAGATGAGTTTGATACTATCGTCGGGATACGTGTATGACAATTGATTCTTGTCGTTGATGGCAGTCTTGGTTGGAACCAAGTACGGGCTGGTGTAGCACATATCAGGACTCATTGGATTGGCCGCGCTTCCATCTACCTGCCGCTGCAATGCGAAGTCCAAGCAATCGGGATCATACGGGCCGGTAATCTTTTTCGTATTCTGGCTAATCGTGAAGTCGTAAGAAGTGATGACATCGGGAATAGGAACGCGGTACCCTCTAGTCGCTACTACGATCTCTCCGCCTGGGATCATGAACAGTCGCCAGTCTTTGCTCAGATAACTTGAATTAGACATCCATTGCGTACCGCTAGCAGCGACCGGCGTACCCTTAGTGATAGCTACACTCGCCGTGTTCGCGGTAGTGTCGTACGTGGTTATGATAGCCGTATTCACATAGATCACGAAGTTGCCGTCGTTTTGTATTGCAAGGACAGGCCCAATGTAGTCGTTGCGGTTTCTAGTCCATGCCTTCGGAGTCAGATACTCAAACATGGGAAAGTTCAGATCGCCTTTTCCAATCGGGAACTTCCAAACTTGTAGTTTGCCTGCGTGTGTCAGTTGTAGCTTGAATCGGTAGTCCTTGGAGTAAATGTATTGCCCCGCAATCATTCTTTCCTCTAATTGAAGTTGAGTGTGATGAGTGCGCTGGTGAAAGTTCGGCGAGGTCGGGGTATCTGTAGATGTTCCGATGTTGGGCCCGTTGGTCGAGTACGATTGAAATGAGTTGATCATGTCATTGAATACCGGGCTTTTGACGAATGCTGTGTTCAACATGGCCGAGTTATCGATGACGGCCGCGTGTAGAAACGCGTCGAACTCCGTCAGATACATAATCTTGTAGTACCGACAGTTTTGTCCATCGGCGCCGTTAGACGACGCCTTTAGCCAGTTATACGGACTATCCGATCTTGTTGGATCGGGTACTCGATATCCACAAATCGTCGCGAGTCTATCGATAGGATCAATGATGTGATACAGAACGCAGCCTTCGGTGACTCCATTCGTTTCATACTCCGACTTCTTTGCATCGTATCCGGCATACTGGCGATCCATCGTGCGCCACGAGTACGCAACATTCTTTGTTCTGAAATCACTATGTATGTAAGGGCCGTAGTGCCACGGATTGACGCCCGTGGTCATGGTTTTGTTTAACTGACTTAAGTCCGACAGCTTCATCAGTATGCCAGGTATGCTCTTGGTTTTGTCGTAGTTGTTAGACATCGAGTCCGCACTGTATCCCGATGGGTAGTACTTCTGCAACGCGGCCGGTGTCGCTAGTTCAAGAAACTTCGTCACGCTGACATCGATCATAACTGGTTGCAGTGCTAATCCATTGTTGTACGATACGTACTCCATGCCCATCAACACAATCGATGCGATGCGATGCGGGTATATGACCGTGTCGCCTATCTTCAACTGGCTTCCAAATGCCGCACTGTTCGATCGTACATAGTCCAGTAGTTTCTCTCTTCCTCCCAGTCGAGCTCCATCTTGTTTGATGAGATTGTCAATGACCCCAGCCGAGTTGTAAGTCGTCATCTTATTCTAGATAGTATAGTATAAGAGACGCAAGGATGACGGATCCGGATATTATAATGTACCAACTAAATTATTATAAGCCTCTCATAGACCGTGCCATGAAACTAACGGAAGACTATGTTTCCAAGCATAAGCTCGTCCTCACCGGCGGCATGGCCATCGATCTCGCGCTTCGCATGAAAGGATCGTCCATCTATGACGAAGACGTGCTTCCCGACTACGACATCGTCTCAGACAAGAACCTAGAGCACGCAACCACACTCGCTGAACTACTCTGCAAAGAGGGTTTGCCTGATATCAATGTGATCGGAGCTGTACATATAACCACGGTCCGTGTGCGAATCAAGCGGGTCGTGTTGTTGGATGCCACGTACGTTCCTACTATCTGCTTCAACAAGATTCCATACATGGACGCCAACCATCTGCGAATCATTCACCCGCACTATCAGTTCATAGATCAGAGACGATCGCTCGGGTTGCTGCTCGAAGATACTGGCTTGTCGCTGAATGTATTCAACAGACTCGCGAAAGATATTGCTCGTAATGATTTACTGAGAAGCTTGTATCCGCTTAGTAGCAAGCCTACTAAGCCTAAGATGCGCACGATCGGAATACCTTTGGATTTGATTGCGGTCGATCAATCGAAGTTGAATCAAATTGACGACGAAGCATTCACATACACAGGAAATGCGTGCATCTCCGGATACGTAGGCATGCTCATAATGATGGGCATTGCATCAGGCGATGATACCTGGACATTATCCAAATCATCCTTGACCGTTTCGATCCCCAATGATATCCCGATCCAATTACTGACTTGCAAGATGGGGAATCTAAAGTCATACACCAAGGGCATGGATACGTACCGCCCGCTTACAAACATCAAACCAATGTCTATGAGTGATAAAGATTATGAGTTTGTTGATACGTACGGGGCGCGAATCAGTTGCAATATCATTGACTTGTCTGAAGAAGTGAGTGTGTGCATCGCATCGGTGGATTATTTGTTGATGGAGTTGCTCAGAGATCGAATCTATGTCGGCGATGAACCATTTAGCACGCACTACGTTGAGTTCATGGCGCTAGTGGATAAGCTTCGATCTGAGGACTCGGATGCGATCTGGTGGCCATCTCTTAACGCATACGGAGTCGATGACCTTGCGGAACATCGCGTTGCCCAGATCGAAAACACTATGGACGAAAAGAAAGAGCTGACACTCAAGCCGAAGAGTTCGTATCCATTTCATCCTCAATGCAAAACTAGATCTGGGTTTGATCCAACGGGTAGTCATTACTTTATGCTCGATGGTGCCAAGGATAATTCTGTGAAACACACAAACTACATCCATATAATGCAAGCATACGACTCGTACTTGGGCAAAAAAAGAAAATCGGATACTCAGATCACGAATTCAAAAGATGGAACCGCAACTTGTTCATCATCCGAATGATACCCTTCGTCATCGTCGAGGTCAGTTGATTCTTGAGAACTTGTCAAGTACTTAGTCAGCTTACTCTCTATCACAAGCTTGTTTGACTTGGGCTTAACCGCAACTGGCTTGGGCGGAGTTGGTTTCGCGGATGGTGCGTACATCGCCGCGAATGCATCAACATCGGGATCATTCGACAGAGTAGGTGGTGCTTTATTTTTTGACTTAGCCGCCTTCACCGATGAACCACTTGCGTTCTTGGATGCTGCCTTCACCGATGAACTACTTGCGTACTTCTCGCTGAACGCATCCACATCAAGATGTACAACATCTTCTCTGTAGAATATTCTTGGCCTGGTGGATTCATTGTGAGTACATTTCCACGTGGCGATTCCCGCGTTTGAGTTGAAGCTCAGAAACATGGTATTGTCATTGTCGTGAGTACGATTGCAGATAGAGCACATGCTCGGTGCAAATCTTCTGACGTACATAGACGAACGCTTCACTGTTGATGATTGTATATCCCACACTCGATCAGAGTAATCGGGTATGTTGTGGATGTGGGCAAGGGCTCTGGCGACGAAGTCTGAATCTGCGGGCGGGCTATTGGCGAAATCGGATACGTTGTACGCACTCAAGTCAAGATGATTGATGGTGTATTGGTCATCTATGGTGAGGAAGAATCGCTGCGCCGGGATGTCATATCTTTTTTTTATGTGGTTGCAATAGGTTCCTGTCCCAGTCGTCTTCGTTCCGAACGGTAAGCTTAGCGATCCCCTATGTCTGCATTGATGCGTATCTATTGATTCACACAGCAAGTCGGCGACGAATTCATCGATACCAAGTGCCTCTTTGTTCATTCGAATGATATCTGATTTGACATTCTTAATGATCGCAGCGCATACTCGCACCGAAGCCATAACGTTTGTAATGAGATGGATACTAATCTTGAATCCGTCATCTTCTATTGGACGATTTCGCATCGTCGCCAGGAAGTCGAAGCTGTCAAGCTCTTTCATATCGACTCCGTGATCTTCCAATGATATGATCGAAGCATTCTTGAATACATGAGCCAGTTGCATTGCGACAACTTCCATGAGATCACACTCACGCGAGCATGATACACCCATGCGCTCTACCAATTCACACTTTTGAAACTCGTTCAGTTTCAAATCTATGTCATAGAACAATCGGCATCGGCTGTTCGTAATGATTTCATGAGCTTCTCCGCCCAACTGCAATCCGACGAATTCATTGAACCGTATCGCGTCATCGATGTTGTAGAACCAATAGAATGCCCTTTTATCGTTGAGCTCTACGCGTAGTACTAGCATGTTTCTCTCTATGCTATGAACGAAAGTATCATTCTCTTTGTCTATGAGTCGATACGATTCATGCCAAGTACCCGATGCGGAGCCTGCAAGAAACTTGAAACACTCTTTGATGATCGGCATGGACCCGCCCTATATTCCAAAACTCCATGTGTTATTTTGGACAGAGTCGAAAAAAATAAGCCCATCGATTAGTTCTTCTCGAAGATGAGGTAGCCATACAGCGCTACATATTCGCGATCGGCAGCGGACATGATCTCGTATCCTTTGGGATTCTGTTTCTTGTACGTGCGCGACAGCGATGCGAAACTATCACTCTTGAGTAGCTTGAATCCATTCTTTTCGAAAACATCTTGGAGATGCGCATAATTGACCAGATACTCGTTGTAATACACGCTTCCTGAAAACGGAAGCATCACTCCAATAGATTGATCTGTGTCCATAAACTCCTTTGAGTTGAACTCGCGCTTGATCGAATACTTCACTCGACCATTCTCCTTCAGTTCCCACTCGGGCTTATCAACCAGTAGTCTAAACACATCTTCTCCATTGAACGCAGTGATCATGAGTCGGCCTCCCGGTTTAAGATTGTATGACACAAACTTCGCAAACTCGGTGAGCGGATCTTGTTGATCAACACTTGCGGAATGTGCGATGTAGTGAATCGCAAAGTTGATCATACAACTCTGGAACTTGTGATCGGGTAGTTTCAAATCCTTGATGTTGCGCTCGGATGAATACTCAAGATCTATTTGCTTCACATGCACATTGGCGGCGGCACCCTTGCGCTTGACGCGAAGATTATACTTCCGCTCTAGCAATTCGTAGATGGCGTCGGTGTCTTTGTCCATCAGCAAGATCTCATCGAATCCAATATCGATAGCTCTTGCTAGATCCTGACCCTTCCCCGCAGCTATGTCGATCAAGTTCGCGACACCGTCGGACGGATTGTAGAGATACGTCTCCATGAGATAAGTCTTCACAAATGAATTGAACCCCCTCTGAGCGTGATACCAATCGTTGTTATTGTCCGCGAAGTATCCAACGCCTGACGGATCGCCCATCGCTTTGATGGTAAGTGGGTATCGAATACTATGCCAGATGAGTTCGGCATACCTCAATGCATTCCCGTAGTACTCACCCTTCGCAATGTCCTGAGCTCTATCGGTTCTGAGACGTAGCAGTTTGGGTGTCTCGAGTAGCTTGTCTCCTTTCGCGAAAGTGAATTCGCCGACCATCCCATCAAGCGATTCAGTTTGATCGGTCGGTGTCCATTCATAGTTGAACTCTCCGTCGTACGGTTCAAACTGAATCGGGAAGTACTTGTACGAGTTGGGCGCTTCTGGTGCTTTGTACCCTTTGAAGAAGCTCATCTTCAGCAGTGCGAATGTGTTTGCGTCGATTCCGCTACACAGAATGTACGACCCCTTCTTCGAAGGGTGTGCCATCAAGTAGAAGTCGATAGTGAGTTGGTCCAACGGCTTCCACTTAAATGAGATCGTGTTCGTGTATCCGGTGTTGAAGATGCGATCGTACTTGTTCTTCTTGGCAGCAATCGCTGCTCTGTAATCCATTCCTTCGGGCGTGAAGATGATTCCGTCTATGTGATAGTCGCGCTTCTCCGAGTACATATCTTGGATTTGCTTTGCGTAGCCTTCCTTGGTCAGCTTCACGAATGACTTGAGTCCTCCGAGATCGTACTTCTCCATGAGTGCCTTGGCCTCATCGAAATGTTCAATTCTAGTCTTGAATGGGTAGCCGCTCAGTCGCTTCGACTTGATCGTGATCACATCGAAGCAATAGAACTTGCCCTCAGTAAGCATCTCTACATCCAGCACGGTCAGATCTGAGCCAGTCGCCTTGACTGCATTGGACTGTGAGATACTATACACTTTGTCCGATACCGCATAGATGTCCGCACCAAGACTGATCTTACGTGATCCATTCTTGCGATACGGCTCATCGATGACTAGCATCGCGCGCATTCCGTCCATCTTATCTGTGATGTAGAATGAATCGATGTTTGGCATGACTTGTTTGAAATAGATCGGACGACTTAGCTCAACTGTGTTGTTGCACAGCCGCTTGAAGCCTGATTGTCTTTTGAACTGGGATACCATGATTGGATCTCTGAAGAATATCTCCTTCGCAAGCTTGTGGATCATGTCTTGATACAGTGAGTGATCATCATCACCGGTTTGAAACTTGTCGATCAATTCAAGAACGTCGGGCGCGGTTGTCTGCTCCGCGCCGATTTGTTCAAGGTTGGTTCGCACATAGTCGTACGCTTCCAGATTCATTTCCGATAGCTCAGTGTCAAGCAACTGCTGCTTGCAATTGCGCAAGCGTGATTCGAATTCTTTCGGATTGTTGAGTTCTCTGACTAGGTCAAGATGCGCAAGCCAGTTGGGGAACCCCTCAATGGAGAACGAAAATCGCCTGATGAGCGCGACCTTGTCCGCAGTTTGTGGAACGTTGGATATCGGAATGATCTTGGTGGCGATTAGCTTGGTTGAGCTTTGACTGATGAAGAACTCGCGCACCTGTTCGTTGCTCATGTGATTGACCACCGACTCATCCGACGCAAAGATTCGCTTCTGGGTATCGTACTGAGACTTTCCCGCTTTCTGGTAGAAAAGCTTCACTATCGATTGCGTCGCGATCGGCGTTCCCATGGTCTTCACCATAGTGATAACCTCTGATGGATCCATGATGAGTTTGCTGATCTCGATGGTCAGGTGGGATCGACTCTTGCCGGATTCGGCAAGAAATGTCGCGATGGTCTGGCGTTTGGATGTCATGGCTATATCGATGTATATTAGCGTCAATTTTATCTTTTGCGAAATATATAGCGGGAACGCAAGGGTAGCGTCGTACCATGAATAACGAAGGCTCGTCCGTGGTATCCACCAAGAAGGTTATCTCTTCTATCGGCGAATATATTTGGAACAGTCCGTGCTTGAAGCCGCTGATCTTCAATCCGTTCCTGATATCGATTCTGATTCTATGCGTGATCTGGCTTGTAGATTTCTGGTACGGTAAAGTATTTCAAGAAGAAAGCGGGGCCGCTGTGTATGTCCAGCATACACTGACAACGTTCGTACTAGTCGCTTGTGGCATATTCATGAACAACATCCTCATCAAGCACTACTATCGCATGGAACGATACAATCGATCCATAGAGGAGACAAAAAAAGATGAGGAGTCAATATTCACGGAATACTAGCACTAGATGCGCTCTGAACCAGAGTACTAGTTCTCCTCAACATACTGAACACTGAATGCGTCATTCACATCGAAGTCATCTTCCTCCTCTTGGACAGATTTCGCTTTCTGTTTTTTTAAATTTTCAATGACCGAAGTCTGTTGCTTCTGCACCGTCAGCTGCGCCAAGAGCATAGCCTTGATGTCTTGAAACTGCTTTGCGAGCTCTTTGTTCTTCTTGATGAGCTGTGCGTTCTTCTTTTTGAGATTGATCTGGTCATTGATCGACTTCTTGAAAGCATCCTTCAGCTTAATGATCGCGCGATTGGCTGCCGGTTTGTTTGCGACTTGCACCTTTGATTGTTTGACGCTTTCTTGCTGCTTCTGCGATTTGATGAATCGCTCGTAGCTCTGTTCTCGTTTCTGGAGCATGATCTTCAACACCGTGTCTTGTAGGATCTCGATATTGATTGGATCATTGTGATCATCGATGATTCCACTGATGTGCGACTGTAGAATCTCACTCGCGAATTCTTCGATCGTGTCCCCTAAGATCATAGTCAAGATGTTGATCTTCTGCTCATTGGTCAAAGACGCGCGGTACATGTGTGGAATGAAGAATGACGCATACAGATTCACACATTCTAAGTAGGAGATGTTCATATAGATCGTACTCATGCGGGTGTAGTGATGAATACTGTTTAGTAGCACCGTGTAGAAACGGGAGTTTCCTCGCTCACGTACGTACTCCTTCAACGATTGGCGGTAGCATTCGGCTAGTCCTGTACTTGTCTTCTCATGAATAGCGATTGCTCGGTCGTAGATATGATTGTAGATAATATCTACGATACACGACCCACTGACATCCAGCAGAGAATGCGTTTTCTCATCGACGGGTGGCACCTTCATACTCCAAATCCTCTGGTTGTTATATATAAGTAAATCAGATCAGATAAGCATTTCTTGAATCATATATATACACGCCTAACATGGAGATAACTAAGGATACCGGACCATACGTACTAGACAAGGGCGGCAGCTCAGTCATCGAACTAACGGCCGTCCTCAATGAGGTTCTCAGGAATTCTCTATTCACCAAGCCGCACATCAAAGACCTCGCAATTGAAATCTTCCTCACCAATGAAGTGCGCAACATCAAATCGCCAACCACCATGCATCTACTCGCGATCAAAAAGATACTTCTGTACGCGACGCCGGTCATTGCACCGCCCAGTAGCAATATCGGAATCGGCTTGACTAGCCAAGTACGCACTGACGCAATCGTCTTCAGATCCAACAAAGCCATTCAAGCCGCAATCAATGTCGGAGACAAGTTCAGATTGATAGGACTTGCGTTTGACCCGGAGTTGATCAATCACTTAGCATTAGATGTATTCCAATGGAAGTTCTTCAGAACTTTGCCGGCACACTATCGACCAAAACCAATAGACCTGACCAGTCTCCCAGGGATTGAAACAAAGAATACCAAGTACGGAGATATCTTCTTGATCAAAGCGACTCACTACGAAGATGTCGCGCTGTACAATGCGATTAATAAACTGATCGCGCTTCGACTGGCTGAATCGCTCAGTGTTATACAGGCGACTGTTGATACGGCTACAGAGCAAGCAATGGCGCCACTACTCCCTATCGAACCGTTCAATTCCAAGCCTTACATAGATAAGCTGAATGCTATTCTCCCAGTTCGCATCGACAATACATTCACAAACTCTTTGTATGAATGCCTCAAGGCGACATCCAATTGGCTTCTGTATGATCAAATCGAATTGCTTGGATTCGATTCCCAGGACGTACAATCTCAGTTGCCGCGCCTAGCATATATAAAAGAGCAAAACATGAAGGTTAGGGCGAATGAGCGAGAGGCTACTTACAAGATCTTATTGAAAACCCGCGCCGAGAAGATCACACGCGACAAGTATCCATACTACTTTGATTACACCGATCGACGAGCGATCTTCGTTCGATTCAATCGTTTCGCAATCGATAAGCTGCCCGCCAAGGAACAAAACGAAGTAAATATATTGCTAGAGAAGGAGCTTGCAACGCAGCATGCGCTTCTAAACAACAAGTGCCAACACCTAAAGGTCGCGAAGGAAGACTACCGCCGCATCGAGCCATACATCAACTTCAATAACATAGACTCCGATAAGATGTACGCATGTAAGCTGTGCTCATATCCACTAATGTGCGCACACGAAGTCGATCTCTACGAAGGATTGGCGTCTATCGATGAGAACAGTAATGTAGATCAATCATATATCGTGCGCCAGAAGATAATAAATCAGTATAGGGCAGTGAATCTGCGACGCACTGGTGATGAAGGGACTGATGCGGCATTTATGTACTATTGTAAGCATTGCGGTGGCGAACTAGGACAGACCGACGATGCGATTCAATCAACGATCAAGTCCGCATCCATGGCGAACATTACCGACGATGCTGGGCCGACCGAGTCTCTGATCTATCTCTATGTTCTGAACACTATCAAGACATACATGAATGATGCGATCGTACCCATGAGCAAGAAATCGTTGATGAAGATCATCTTCAATGAATGCAAATCGGACATCATTCGATATGTAGATCACGCACGCAAGATCCAGCGGGACAACATCGATAAGTACATCAAGTACCTCACCACCGCATATACGCTCGTGTGCTTGATATCTATAAATCTAAACATACTGAAGTCGTCCAGTAGCATCTTGGTGGAACTAAAGCGGGATGCATCACCCAAGCCAAGAGGCGCTTCGCTCAAGGATGAATTGCTTACCGCGTTTCAGATCATTAGCGTCAATGACACTTTGAAAGCAATTGGGATAACAGATGATAAGATCAAGGGACTGCTCATCGAAGCTTTCAAGTCTGTGAATAAGACGTTTGCATCTGAGCTGATTCAACTGAAGAGCATCTCTCCCAAGGAACGACTGGTCCTTGATATCAAGACTAGTCCGATCACAATGTTCGCAAAGTTCATGTACGATCGCGCGCATCGCAAATCGCCAGGAGATATCATCGATGTGAGTGGAGTTGATTTGGACGCACTGTTTCCGAAAAGTAAGAAGCAAGAACGCGCCACTACCCACGCGATCTTTGCGAACTTGTATGATCCAAAACCAAATGAATCCACTGATCTTGGTAAGTACTTGATGGAGTCCTACAAGCGAATGGTTTCGTTTGTGAAGGAGGCTCCGATTGCGAACAAATACACTTCGATCGTGTTCCCTCCACTAAGCAGCTTCGCGAAGTCGTTCCAATCTAATCGAACTCAAAAGCTGAAGCTGAAGCGGATTGTTCCAGTTAGATTCTTACCGGTAGTCAATAGCAGAGAACACGACTTCACACTGATGAACTACAACATTGCGTATTGTGTATCTCCGGTTCGTCCGCATCGATGGAAGGCGTCCATAGACAAACAGAAGTTGCGATTCACATGCAAGCACTGCAGTATCTCGATTGATCAAGCCAACAAATCCAGCAACGACACGATTGATGAGTTGCTGTATCAACAGATGCTCACCAATTCATTCTTCGAACTATACACGCTATCGTGCCCGATCAAGGATGCACATGTATTTGAATCCGGTAAGTGTGAGCAGTGTGGAGTGTCCAAGGAACAGATCGCAGCGCAAGATCCGGCATATTACAAGAAACACTCAACGACGTACTTAGCGCACCGGGAGTCATTCACGAAGCAATTGATCAGCAACGCCAAGTCGATCATGGCGTCCGCATCGCCTATGACCAAGGCTCCACCGAAAGCGAAACCGGTCGAAGTAGATTTGATCAAGCTGGAATCGCTATGTACTAGTTTAAATAAATTGTTTAATCAAACCAAACTGAGTTCTCTCGGGCAACTCCCGGATGGAACTAGATCACTTGAACGAATCAAATCATACGTGCGATTGTTCTATTCGCACTACCTGTTCGCCAAGAACATATCCATCGATATGCAGCATCACTCAGATCCACGGTTCTTTGAGTTCATCAAGACCGAGTTCTTCGACAAGACCAGTCCGAAGCAGATCGACTTCAAGCCATTGCCGGAGTATCCGATCGATAACAATGCGGATGCATTGCTGACTAAGTTGTATCAGATCATTTATGATACTGTGTCCAAGGGCAATGGCCATGTATCTAAGCTCACAAACTTTGTCATAACTAAGATCATAAATCAAAACGAGCGCCACAAGGAATACAACTTCATGAAACTTAAATCGGTCGCGATCATCTACGACGAAGGTGAAACCGCCCCAGTCGCAAAAGGAGACGATGAAGACGAAGAAGAAGAGAGCAACTTGTTTGATGGATATGATATCAGCGGAGATGATATGGATGACAACGTAGATGGAGATCTTGACTAGCGCATGGCTTCTTGGTATGACTCCCGTAGCTGCACAATTTCTTGATCGTCGAACTCACACATGTCCAGTACTTCATCTAGATCCAGCTCCATGATCGGAGACAAATTGACCGGATTGATCCAGATCGCGTCGTTCTTGCCCTTGTTGAACCAGATAATCGGAACGAGGTTCGACGCCTTGGTCATCGGATCAAGCTTCTTTGCGAATCGCTTGGAGATTCTTCGACACGGCCACCACTTGTGCTTCGGATCTCCAGAGAAATGCCACTGTCCCCAGTAAGCTTTGTGGTAGAGTGATTCACTCAGACCATCCTCGATCTCAAACCGAATGTCTTCGCGCGTCAAGCTCACATCGAACGACAGGTTCTGGATATCCCGGCGCTTCGGATCCGACACGTTGCTCATCAGCTTGACCAAAGTTATGAAGTTGCCAATCAACACTTCACCCGACCCGTGCGCCGTACCAGCTTGCAGACACTGCAACGATTCATGGACGACGCTTCTGCCTGGGTCTTCCTTAGCAATCGTTTTCTTCATGGTCTTGATCTCGGCGCAGCAAACTTTTGGATTCAGGCAGTCGAGTACATACACAGTATTGCGAGTCGGCTCTTTGAGAACTGCAGCGAGTACCCATCGCGACTTGGACTGGAGTGGAACACAAGTGAGTAGTGGTGCATCTGCGATCCACCTTTCTTGAAAGTTGCACACACGCATGACTTGATACGATACCAACTGGATGAATCGCTGACAGAGAAAGATGATAACTTCTTCGGTGAGCGCCATGGATTCGTTTTCAACTTCATCGAGCCAGCCACGACGAAGAGTCAGAACTTGATTCGGGCCCTTGAACTGATAAAAGTGAGTCGTGCTTCCAACCTCTGGTTCTTGCACCACCGGTTCTTCAGATTGCTCCACTTCATAATGGAAATCGTAGTCGTAGTCGTCTTCCTCAACTTCTTCAGATTGCTGCATCGCCGTTAGTAAATCATCAATCAACTGAGCATTTGATTCATCAGTCGGGTCCGCATCCTTGGACACCGGCTCGATACTCAGCTCATCGCCTGACTCAGCATGAATCGACACCAGTGCGTGGCTTGGTTCAGCTGGAACTGGCACCAGCGCGAGACTTAGCTCATCGCCCGACTCGCGACTCGGCTCTTCAGGAACTGGCGCCATAGTATGCTTCCTGTCCCATTCACTCAACAGCCGATCGAGCGCGGCTGGGTTAGACCGCTTGCGCTTGCCGGCGTAGATGCGCCGCTTTTGGTAAATGTCGGGTAGATCGGTAGATCGGATGCGCAACAGGAATGTAGAGCCAGGCGGTACCGCTTCGAGCACGTCGAGAGTGTCGCCCGCCCACTTTGTGTTCTTGTTCGAATCGATTGGATCGAGATTATAACTGTGCAACACGTTTCCTGGCTGGATGCCTGCGCGCGCGGCGGCGAACGATGCATCAATCTCCTTGACGATGAACACGATATTGCCGGTCCGGCTCAGCGCTTGCTTCACCGTGATCCCGACACTCTCTTCGCCATCCTGTTTGATAAGGTAAAGCTGCGCTGCGTTAGCCGCCGACAGTGCGCAACGAAGCGCGGTCGGTACTCACTCCGATCAATCCGAAGTTTGGCGAGGTCATTTCTAACAATGCCAAGGGTCGCACTCTCCTTTTTTTCTTTGGGTGGGCTTTTGGGTGGTCAAAGCTAACTGTGCCAAGTGTAGCTAACTGTGCCAAGTGAAGCTAACTGTGCCTAGTGAAGCTAACTGTGCCTAGTGAAGCAAGCATTGACCGGTTAGATAAAAAAAGAGCTCATAACGATCATAATCATCGTCTTCATCACAGTCATCGACTGAGTCGCACTTTTCATCTACCGATTATCTAGTTGAAGCGGTCGGGCAGGATCGGGATCGACGCCCGAGACCTTTTTATTGTCAAACTAAAAAAATTAGATACCGTGCGCTTTGAAGTGTTCAAAGCGTTGGTTGTAGATGCTCACATATTGATCTTTCCAGTGAGGAGAGATGCCACGCTCTTTGAAGTGTTCGAAGCGTTAATCGCATTCCATTTCTTCTCTGGGACAATGAGATCTTGCAGTCTTGTATAATTGTCGAGTCTCCCTTCTACAACGTCTAGCCAAATGCTATCAAGTACATCCATAACTTCTTCTTCGTCTTCTTCATCGTCGGGACCGCCTCCTACCAACAGCATCTCTCGGGCGAGTTGATCAAACTCTGCATTGCCTGTATCGA
This sequence comes from Pythium dissimile, assembly GCA_023336445.1. Taxonomy (NCBI): domain Eukaryota; phylum Oomycota; class Peronosporomycetes; order Pythiales; family Pythiaceae; genus Pythium; species Pythium dissimile. Next base: position 93,030 of record JAADWZ010000026.1, on the reverse strand, counting down.
ATCGTTGTCGGTCATGTTTCTCACGCCTGCATTGATGGGTGAATTGACGCGAGAAGTAATCGCATTGCACACAATTTTGGCTCTATTGCTGCTGACCATCAGTCAGTCTGAGATTGAATGTTTTGGAGAATGAGTTGCTGATAGATCGCGATCCACTTTGGCGAAGTTCTTGACAGACTGCCCACAGCGCCGCGCCTCCAAACTTCTTTCTACGCGGAGATCCAATGATATATTGGATCTTGTCTTTGGTATCAATGATCGATCCAAAGATCACCAGCTTCTTGTAGTTGGGCTTAGACTTTTCGTTGCTGGGCGCGAACACATGCCCCGCGATCTTAGACATGCGCTTCTTATCTTCACTTGAGAAGCCCGAGGCTGCCTTGTTGATATAGTCATTCGCACCATTCTCAGTTGTGAAGATGCTGATGTGTGCATTACCGCGAAACAATGGCGGTAAAGACGACACCGCTTGAACTAGGATGATGCTGGTGATACGGTAGTGTCTTCCTTGGTAGAATAGCTTCTTCGTCTCTTCTAGTTTGCCCCATTCGTTGATGCTGGCCATGCAATCATCTGCAATCAATAGCAGTGATGGGTTGATGTTGAAGTTGGACACAAGCGCTTGTTCCATTTCGGTTAGAGGGATCTGATTTAGTTTTCCGATGTTATCATTGATGCCGTTCCGCATGATTCGAACCAGCTTGTTGTGATATTTCTTCTTCAACTCGTCTGAATCGTTTTCATCTTTGCTGGGATCGTTGGCTATCGCCATGCGGCCCTTCTGATAAATATCCTTGAGCTTTGCGACTTTGTATCGCAGCGTTTCGGTTGCAATCTTGTCAAATAGTTTAGAGATGTGTTTATGACTATGAACCATATCGTACATTAACACCACGTTCTCCTGGCGTTGAAATATTTTTTGAATCAGAGGTTTCGTAATATCACTGAACACACACTGATCGGGTACAATGTTCGTATAGTCTCCGTTCATGGCCGCAGTAGGGCACGCAACTACGATGTTGGGAATAACATCCTTGAGAGTGTTCAAGATATGCTGAGTCAGTGCCGATTTGCCCGTCCCGCTTCCTCCGAATATACACGTCAATCGGTTGTGGAAGTAGTGCTTCGAATCATCTACTCTCGGGACTGGAATCCCGTTGCAGTAGATAGTGCCGGACATGTCGCTATATTTAGATACGATCAATCATCACATCAAATCATAAAATTGAGCAATCAGATCGTCAATATATAAGATACCAAAGGACAGATGATTGATTCCGTTGTTCGCGATCACTCAAGCCCCACCGATATCGTGGTCGGACTATTGTTTTCAGCTGACTATTGTAAGTGGTGCAAAGTGTTCGTTCCCTTGTTGGAAGAAAAGTACGGACATCTCAAATCACGCAATATCGAAATCGTTCTCGTCGCATCCGATAAGTCAGAAGAGGCATTTAACAAGTACTCGAAATGCCAGCCATGGCCACAACTGTCGTATGTCGATAATCGTCGAAAAGATCTGCGGGAAGTACTAGACATCAAAACTATCCCCGCCTTGGTATTCGTTGATAGAAACGGGTCCATCTTGAAGAGAGAAGGGAGAAAGCTCGTAGAAGAATGCGTGGAACAAATGGACGAGTTGGTCCAGCAACTCATCCCCATTCCGTATGAATACGATAGCGATGACGAAGACTTCTAAGCGTCTTCATTTTTTTGTTCGCTTTTGGTAAAATTGAAGAATGGGTTCATGATTATATTATCCTATTTATTGTTTCCCATCCCCTTCCATAATATCCATGATCTTGTCAAGCGTGGTGAATACTCCATCGAGCTCCACCTTCTTCTTCGGCATATTGTTCGCCTGCTTTCGGAAGTGGAAGATAATGCGCTTGAACTGACCAAGCGTCTGAGTATCGATACTCAGTTCGTTGCTGATATCATTGATGAAGTTCTCAAAGATCACAGCCGGATTGCCGGATGCCACGAAGTCTTTGTAGTACGAACTCATGCCACTCTTCAGCATATCGATGCTGTTTTCGATGAGACGGAACGCCTTGTCGCAACGGGGTACTTGCTTCTTCGCCGCGGAAATCGCTTTCACAATCATCTCCGATAGCTTATCGATATCTACATCTGGGGTCGTCACGATTGTATAGATGTCCTGAGTGGTAATGTACAGCATATTGCACATTACCAAGATGTATTGCTTGCATCCACTCAGTTCATCCTTCTCAGGAAAGTTCTCTTCAAGGATGTGCGTGAAGAGATGCTTGAAGTTGATCTTCGCAAAATCAAATAGGAAGAACTCCTCGCCGACCGATCGCTTGATGAACTTGTCCGACAGATCGCAGTGGTTCTTGATGCAGTCTTCTCCCGAACGAAGTACCTTGCACACTTTGAGATACTCTTCTACAATGAACGAATCCTTCAGTGCTTGGTACGTAGGAATCAGATTCTCAGGGGTAATCTCAACGTCCATGTATTGCTCCACTTGCTTGATGAAGTCGAGCAGAGCATTGACTTCGTAATCGAAGAATGGATCGACGCCCTTCTTAGTGTGGAGACGATCAAGGATGGCCTCCTTGAACTTCATCACTAGCTTGTTGCATCGAATGATATCGCTTCTTAGTCGCTCATACTTGTCCTTCACGATCTCAGGGTCTAGCTTAGATGGATCGCCAGATAGTTGCTGGAACATGTTCATCATGTCCGCTGGATTGACCCCCATATCATTTGCGCTACTGACAACCTTGAACTGCTTCTTACCCTTAGCCATTGCTAACTATTCTGAGATATCAAATCTAAAATAATACTCTATAGAGCCGACGCACGCGTTTCGTTATATACTTAAATCTTCGATTGTCAGATTTGCGATGGATATTCAGGTGAAGAAATACAATACCCTGATCCGGGAGTTGTTAGACTTCATCTCATTTGAGATAAGCGACAGTCCGCTTATCGATACAATTCGTCGTCGCTTTCGAGTCGCGCTTGCCGCTGATCGTACATACATCATCGAAGAGACGTCTCCAGAAATGCTAGAATACCGCGACATCATCGCTGAAGATCGATGGAATGATTTGATCTATAAGGATTGGGAACAGACCATCGATAAGAAGGATGGAGCACTCATGCATGAAGTAGATAACAATGCGCTACGAGACATGGTCAAGTTGCTCCGCCAGATCTGGGAAGGATTCGATGACGATCAGCAAACATACGTAAAGAAGAGCATGAAGAAGCTACTCAGCTATTGCGTCAAGTATCACAAGGCGAAGCTAGAAGGCGTGTTCTAGGGTCTAGAACAGGTCCGAAGGCCGTTCATCGATTCGGAAGCACACTTCTCTGAACTCTTTCATTTTTTTGTCAGACACGATCTTGTGCGGTCGGTTGAAGTCGCTGGCGTCGGCTTTACTGAGTCGCGCGTAGATGTAAAACAAGCTGTACGATCCGCAGTTGCCCGTGTCCGAACTTTGGTGCTGAATGTTTGTGATCTCATCATACGTACATTTGCAACCGGTCTCACGTGCGATCTCAAGCGCAGTCTTCTCCCAGAACTTATTGAACTCCGCGTTTCGTGGCTTGCCTCCCGCGGAGTTGAACAGTTCAATGCGAATCCATTTCCTTGATGGATCATCTGGATCCTTGTTATCAGTTGAGATGAAAACGGAGAACCAATGCTGTCCGGATCCTTTAGATGAATCAGTATTGCACACCACTCCGAATGAATGTAGCGGTGTGTTCTTGTAGGTCGATAGTTGGTTCTGTTGCTTGAACTCCTTCGCGAAATTAATTTCGGGGATTGATAGCACCGGGTAATCAAATAGTTTCTTGTTCGATGGTGGGAATGATTTTAGATCACTCATGTGGATGAAACTATGCGCGAATCCCGGGAAGTGGCATCTCAGTTGAAACATAACCGAATCGATCTCAGTGTTGTTCATCCAATAGTTGTGATCAAAGCTTGTGGTAGGCACCTTGAACGCAAGCGCACTGATTGCTTGACGCGTATCACTGCCCTTCACGGCCTTTTCCAGAACGCACTCGTCGGTCTCGCATCCGCTCTTTTTTTTGAACGCATCGATCGTGGTCTCGGCTACATCCTTGAGTACTTTGTCTTCCACGATCTTCAGGCACGTGTCTTCTTTCTTTGACGACAATGCACAATCAGCAGACATGTTTATGTACCTTATAGTATATTAGAGATATGGAGTACGACAAGAGTTTCGCGATATTTAGCGCCAGTGCTACTAGCGCGACTAGCCGGACTGAGACAGACAATCTCATCCATGAATCCGGAAGACTTCAACTCAATACGTACCAGGCGTTCGTATCTAATATGATGAACCCACGAAGCGATCTAAGATCTTTGATGCTCATGCACATGACAGGGACCGGTAAGACTATCAGCGCACTCGCCGCAGCGACTGAATACGTACGCCAGCATCAACCTCAGATCAATGAGCAATCGGTATCATCAATCGTCGTGTTGGGCTTCACCAAAGACATCTTCAAGAAGGAACTTCTGAAACATCCTGAGTTCTTGTTCGTCAGCTTCGATGAGGCCACTGAGTTGAAAGAGCTCGAGCAGAAGATGCACGACTCAGAGGCGGTCGCGGAAGAATATCAAAACAAGAGAAAGCGATACCAGCGTCGACTGTTTCGCAAAGAGGTGAAGGGCATTTATCAGTTCTATGGATACCGGCAGTTTGCCAACCGAATCATCAACATGGACGACCTTCAAGCGATGATAAAAAAAGAAAACGGAAAGGACATGAACGAAGACTCGATCGATGTGAAGCTGACGATGAAGTGGATCAAAGACGGAAAGGTTCGCATCAACACAAACTTTATTCGAAGCTTGGCGCACTCATTCTTCATTTGCGACGAAGTTCATAATCTCTACAAGAACGACAACCTCAACACGTACGGAATCGCCATCAAGCTCGTATTTGATTACTACTACAAAACTCTGGCCGCGGGTGATATAGATCACTCATCCGTGCGGTCGTTGCTCTTGTCCGCAACTCCTCTTACGTCCAGCGCCCTTGAGATTATCCCTATCATTAGCTTGCTGACTGGGGACGATGTTCAATATCAAGATCTGTTTAAGACGCTCAGCGGCGTAGATGAACTAACACCGGCGGGGTCGGTGAAGATTCGCAATCTTGTATCCGGACGCATCAGCTACATCATGGACGACAACCCGCGGGAGTATCCGTCTTCATCATTCGTGGGAGATAAGATTTCTGGAATAGAGTATCTCAAGTTTATCAGAACGAAACCAGTGGGGCATCAACTGAAGTGTCTAGAGCACTGGACCGATCGGACACAACTGATCGATGAGCGCGGTAGCAACATGGTCAAAGACATTGCTATGCCCGCCACAAAAGAGTATCCGTACGGAGTCATCTTCAGTAAGAGCATTTCCGATCTGGCTGATCTACCCGCGCAAGTTGCAGTGCGAAGGAACGCGAGTGGATACCTTGCATCCAACATATTCAAACTGCCGACTCTGAAATCGTATTCATCGAAGTACGCGAAGATGGTGGAGATGTGTCTGGCTATGAAAGGCAAGGGCCACGGCAAGATGTTTCTATTCCATCCATTCGTACAAGGATCCGGAACAGATCTCATTATCAGTATTCTCATTGCAAACGGATTCGTTCTCCACGGTGATAATCCGACCAACGATAGTGTGTGCATGGATTGCAATCTCAAGTATGGATCTCACAAGGGCGACCATGAGTTCGTGCCTTTGACCTTGACATTTATCAACGGCAATCTGAGCAAGTCAGTGGTGGCGTCGCGGTTGGCTACATACAATGCGGAGAACAACAAGTTCGGAGAGCGGGTGAAGATCATTGTAGGGTCCAAGGCCATGAGAGAAAGCCATACACTGGTAGCATGCAGACATGTCGTGATCTTACACGAACCTAGTTCCATTTCTGAGATGATTCAAATCATTGGCCGTGCGGTCAGAAAACACGTGCATTCGATATTGCCGAGCGGTATGCGGTCTGTGAGCATACATGTAATCACGACCAGCGTATCGAACATGAAGAATATCGCGAACGACACCGCCGCGAATGAAGAATGGTCGTATAGAATGAAGGTACTTCAGTACAAGCAGATTGATAGAATCGATAGAATCATGTACGATGTGTCGATCGATTACTTGATCAACTTCAGATTCAAGCTGAACGAGACTCCGCCTCTATTGGGCGAAGCGTTTCCGCTCGACAAAGACCGATTCAACAAATACGAAAAGGTTCTGACTAAGGCGTATGCGGATCTGAGAAATGGGACAGCGGTTCGCGGTATTCACACCAATCGATTCAACATATTCTACTTCGAAGGAGAGGTAAAGACCGTGTCCATCATTATCAAGAGGTTGTTGCTTGACTTCCAGCCAGTGATTACGATCCGCCAGTTGAAGCAAGCGATTCGCAATCCACCATTCCATGTAGAGTACAATACTCAGCTGATCTCTGATGAAGCCATCGCAGTTTCAATCAATAACTTGGTGTTTGAGTCTTATGATTTGAGAGTTATCAACTCGCCCTCCGATTTGTCGCTAGTGGATTCACTCTATAATCAAACACCAACGATCATAGACACTGCGGGGGTCCAATACAAGATTCTGTGCATTGGTCATCCGCTGTGTTTGGATTCGATACTGTTGAAGCGCAGTCTGGTCGCCATCGTAGAAAACGATAACTCAATTCTCGATTCGTACAGACAGATACACGCCAAGCCGACCAGAGCAATCATTGATCTTCAACAACTGTCAAACAATTGGAGCGATGTTATCGACATCACCGACATGATCTTGGAGTTGAAAGACGTGGATCCGTCCCGGTTCGACTCAATCACGAATAGCTATTCCAATCAAACTCACCAAAGATTGGTAGAGTGGGCCATCGAAAACGCCATCAAGCATGCGATGTTCAGAGAGAATGTGCCACAACTTGATCTAGTCAAGAACGTGGTTCAGTACTACGCATCAAAGCGATTGATCATCACAGTTTCCCAGTTAGCCACTACCCGTGTCGCGGAGAAGTACAAATCAATCAAGATCGGCACGGGATCACCGTGGTATAGCACCAATGCCAAACCTTCGCTATCTAATTTACCAATTGGGCACATGATCTCTAACCTTGTGCGGTTGTATGATATGAAAGATAGGACGTGGATGGAGATATCGTCTATAGGAAACGGAGTTCAGGATAAGCATCCATATGGCTTCTACATCTACGAAGAGCGAATCAAGAACTCGTTGAACGTAGTAATCAAGATCAAGTTCGAAACGGATAAGAAGACGGGCATCACGATGGTCTTCCTACAGAAACCGGAGATCGAGAAGATCGCGAAGGCACTGAAGGCAGATATCAAGCACATGTCCGTGAAGAGTCAGATGATCGATAGCATCGAAAAGGTAGCGAATTCGATTCAAGCGAGCATATTACCCAAGAGAGTAATCTATCGATTAGTAGATTTGTAAGTTTTGACTATCGGTAATATAGCGATGATCACCGGTATCCATATATTTCGCAAAGACTTGCGGGTCTATGACAATCTGGCCTTGATCGAGTTGTGCACAGTAGTGGATCGAGTGATCGGCGTTTTCATTTTTGATTCCAGTCAGATCAAGCGCAACTCAGCGAATCGGCAACATTATTCAAAACATGCGGCGCAGTTCATCATCGAATCAGTCGCCGATTTGAAGATGCAATGTGATCATAAGCTGATGGTCATGCTTGGGAACCCAATCGCGATCATAAAAAAATTGATCGAACGCACCAGCCCTGAATTCGTGTCTTTCAACGCGGACTACAGCAAGTATGCACTCAAACGCGATCAGACGATCTTAAGCTTGTGCGAAGCTAGAAACATTACCACGATCGTAAATGAAGACGACCAGGCGCATACGCATATGCTTGATCTACTCAAGCGCGACGGGACTCCATACATGGTGTTCGGTACATTTTTTAAGAATCTTCAAACGCTGAACATCAAACGCACAGTGTATGTCCGGCCGAATTGGTATCTTCCGGTGGGAATCTCTAGAAGTCTAGATGTGCTACAATGGAAACTGTGCGATACGATCTGGAAAGGCGGAAGGCATCATGCTCTGGCCAAGCTCAAAGCAAAACATCTGAATGCAAGCGATATGCTCGGCGCACAAGTGTCTTGCCTTAGTGCTTATCTAAATCAAGGATGCGTCTCCATAAGAGAAGCGTATTGGAACATGCATGCTCGCCCACATTCGATTGATTTGATTCGCTCGCTAGCTTGGAGAGACTTCTTTCTATGCATATTCAGGTTCCATCAACGCGGCAATAGCTACACTCGATTCATCGATGAGCGGTACGGACTCGTTCGATGGCCACGCGTTAATCAAGATGAGTGGAACGCATTCATTGAATGTAGAACTGGATTCTTGCTGGTGGATGCATCTCTCCGCGAGCTCAAAGAAACCGGATTCACTAACAATCGATCGCGATTGATATTGGCGACATTCTGGATCAAGTATCTCATGATCAGTCCGCTACACCCGGTGTATGGAAGTCAAGTTTGGTTTAGTCGGCTGCTGATAGACTGTTCGGCAAGCCAGAATCGATTGAATCATCTGTGGGTCATTGGAGATCTGGATTTGAGTGGCCGCAGATTTGCAATGAAAGGAACGCCGTCGCTTACAGGGAGATCTATGCGAATCGATAATGAGATGATCAAGAGATACGACCCCAAGTATGAATTCATTTGTAAATGGTTGCCTGACTACCAAGATCTGACTGTGGCCGAATGCAAACAACGATCGAAGGAGCAAACTGTGCTGTTCGACTGGAAACGTAGATACGGTCAGTACGCGAGTTTGTTCAAACGTTTGTAGAGACGAATATATAGCAATGCCGGTCGATACCAGAACGTTCATCGTTTCCAATTTGCACAGAGACGGCCTCTCTGATATCAATAACGATATCATCGCCACTCTCCCCGATGCGATATTCAGCGGTCAGGTACAGGCGATAACGCTCAAACACATGACCATCGACTACTCCACCGAACTCATCGGCACATCCAACTATGAATTCAAGATTACGTATCCGGAGACGAGTAATCCAATTACTATCACGTTGGATATAGATAAGTCGGGGTCGAACATCATCAAGACCGATCTTGATCTCGTCGCGCTGATCGCATCTAGTATCAACTCCGCGCTAGGAACCACCGTGTTCCAGGTGTATTTCGATCCGATAATTACATCGGTCAGGGATGTGTATAGAGATAATAGCGACATGCTATGTGCTTATACGATATTCACTAACAACAATGCCAACTTCGTTCTCGACTTCTCAACTAAACAGTCTCTTGGACCCCTTATCGGATTTGGAAATGAAGTCTATAGCGGTGATTACACGTACCGCGGGGGTAATACTCTTCCTGTCTATTCATATGAGTCGATTTACGTTTCTAATAAGGCATATGATCCGTCTTTCAAGGAGTACGACCAATTCACCGACATCGGGTGCAAGATGGATCTTTATGACGGGAATGACAATCTTATTCCTAATTATCTCGACGCGCGCGATACAACTATTAGCATTCCTATTGTTGATGGGTACATCTCCAGCGCCAATCAGTTCGTGAAGTACCTCGAAGATGAAATGAACAGATACTCATCATCCTTTGACGACGCCGTGTTCTCAGTAGAGTTCGATCTACAATCGTATAGATTCACAATCACGAACTCCAAGAACATGAAGTTCGGAATCGGATTCAGATTTGATAGAGACGGAATCAACAACTACGGATCATTGCATAGATATCTTGGATTCAGGAAGGATGTGTATCAGGGATACAAGTCTATCACCAGCGTGTATGAAGCCAAGATATTCGAACGCGCTTACCTCAAAGATTACCTGTTTGTCTGTAGCGATCTGATCAAACATAACTACGATGCAAGCCTCATTGTTTCCGAATCTGCCGGTAGATCATCTCAGTACGAAAGCATATTCACTATCCCCGTGTCTGAATTCAAAGATGGATCGTACCTTCCTTCGTTTGAAAACGAACACAGAGTGCGGATCCACGCGTCTAGACTGGCAAAACAATACAACGAACACCTTGACGCTGCGAAAAAAATAAACCTGTATCTAAAGATCTCATCGGGAAGGCATATCAAGCTGAACACTCAGTGGATGATCAAGTTTGATATTGAATACACAAATTAAAGCATATAATATAAGCAGCGCTATGAACGAACAAAGCTATGCGGAAGTTATCCACCTTGTCAGTGCGCAACTGAAGACGCCCGCTGAAGATAAGACGCTGGTGAGAAATGTCGTCGCCCACGTCAAGCAATTGAACATCCGATACTTGGCTACGATGCATCCAGATCCAACCGATCTACACAAAGCATTAGCTCAATCGTACTGTGATTCGATCAAGCCCGTCGAGAAGTTCGACTACGAACGTCATCTGAAAACCAAGCTTCCCAAGAAAGATAACTCTCTTATCATACCACTAGCCAATTGGGCAAACGAAGCCATGCCAATGATCTCTACCAAGTCTATGAGTATCTACTTGGATTCACGTGCGCGAAACACAGCGGAGTCGTCCCCCACTGACTTTGTGTTCATGCTCGTACCAAGACAGACGCGATCTATACTCGGCGATGGGAGAATCCAAACTCGCGTCATGCCATCACAGATCACATACTTTAGATTGGGCAAGATCATACTCCCGTATAGACTCGCGGCCCGATCCAACAACTTCACCAAAGAGATCACTTTGACCTTCACCGCGCTTCGTGGTAATGGAATCATCGCACACAACGATACGTATCACTTTGCATTCACATACACAGTGATCAATGATCAGCTGGTGGAACTCAAACCAGTCGATAAGTATTGTAAGTTCAACCCGCCACTGCGGATGGTGGATGATGTGAGCATTCGATTCAATGATCCTATTTATCCGATTGCATTTCCAATCGATCGAATGACTCCGGTGTCGTTCAACTACCTTTCGTCTGATGGTCGCATTGTATTCGCGGATAATCACGGACTAGATACGGGCGATGTGGTCATCATTTCTGGATTGAACACACTCGACAACTCAAAGAACGCGACGCTACTGACTCTCTTGAACAACCCAAGAGGGATTATGATAACTAAGATCAATGACACCACTATCTCAACGAACATCGACTTCACCACGATTGTATCTCCGGATACGAACTCGCTTCCAACTTTGCTGTTCTACAGTCGCATGTTTCGATTCCCTATTGAGATCGGGTATCAAGATATTGATCGAATTGATCTTTAATCAACTAGAACATAATCAAACATGGATTTTACGAAGCGGAAGTCGAATAGCACGTTTGTGCATAGCTATGGGGTAGCTTGTGTCCGTAAGAATGCCGATTCCGGATGCTATGAGGTCCTCATGATTAAGAAACGGAACTCGTATGCATTCGTAGAGTTCGTAAGGGGGCTGTATGATCCATACAAGGATCACGATCTTGAATACATGTTCGGGCAGATGACCATCGCAGAGAAGTCGATCATCATCACCAGGAAGTTTGATACGATGTGGTGCATGTGCAACAAAGAGCCAAGCAAGAGCTCAGACCGGGCTCTGTACGGAAAGGCATTCAAGAAATACACAACGCTGTTAGAACGAAACGTGTTGCTCAAGATGGTTTCCAATACAACGAACAGTAGCTTGCTCTGGGAGATTCCCAAGGGCCGGCCGAACAAAAAAGAAAACTCGATCTCCGCAGCGACTCGTGAGTTCGAAGAAGAAACCGGGTTGTCCAAGAATTCGTATAGAGTTCTGTTTGATGAAGGGGTCATTGGGCACGTCTTCGTTGATTGTGGCGTCAGATACAAGTACGTGTATTACATAGCATTGCTAGGGAATCAAGTGGTACCCACGTACGATTACAATAACGAACACATGCTCTGGGAGTTGAGCGATCTCAAGTTCATGACATCCAATGCGATCCAAGAACTAAACAACAACAGACTAGCCAAGATAGTCAGGATCATTATCAAGAAAGCCAAGAAACATATGCTCTGAGACACCTATAGATGTTTCTTGACCTAGCACCTATAGATGTTTCTTGGCCTAGCACCTATAGATGTTTCTTGATCCAGTCATACGAAATGCGCAGACACCATGGCAGTTCTCCATCATCTTCAAAGATCACATGCCCGCCTCTCTTGGTCGTTACGATCGCGATGTTGGGGTTGATCTTGGGTAGGTACAAGTATTTTTTTGTGAGATCGCCCAGAAACACGTTGTCGTCAAACGAAGAGATGAACATGGTCGGCACGTTGATCGTATGTAGATGATTGATAGGATCGCAGTCCTTAATGAATGCTGCGGATGATCGGTATCCAAGCATATGCGATTGGAATTCTACCCAATCGTCCATCGTGCGGACTTGGTCAAGCTTCTCCTTGAGCGGTCCCGAAATGTTCCGAAGCGTGTATTTCATTTTACTGACCAGGTATGACTTGGTGATCCAACTCATGTGATTGCACGCTTCTATGAAATGATATCCGGGGGAAAGCAACGCCGCGCTCTTGATCAGCTTCAGTTTGTTTCTAGAACTGAGATATCGAATCAAAAGAGTTGATCCGGCACTTGCAGCAATCGCGTGAATCGAAACAGATGGATACAAGCTTCGAATGTAAGCGATAACTATGTCCAACTCGTCCATGCGCCCGACAAAGTTGTACTTGGAGAAGCTCAACAGCGGATCATTTCCTGATCGCGTGTATGACAAGTACGCAATATTATCCGACTGGACCATATGCGCGATGTGCGACAACTGAGTATAATCTCCACATACGGTGTGGAGATAGATCACGACTGCCTTCGGTGCAACTGGTTGAGTCATACCAATCATGATTTGTGATCCATCGTTCATTTGAATGATCTTCTTTACTAGAAGCTCTTCCGCGTACTTGGTCTCATTCGGTTTGATTCGAAGGCGATACAAGAACATCTGTCCCAGGCTTGTATAGAATGGTTTGAACCATCGGACTGGTTCAGTCAGGATATTAAGATTCAAGTCGGTCGCCGAATAGACTTGAGGGTACTCTTGATCGAACAACATCGGTAGCGATCTATATTATAAAATGCGATTCTGAACTATACGCACAACAGATATAATAAATATGTCGGTCTCATTGCCAGTGTCAGTTCTCAAGAATGTTCAAGGGCTATTCACCTTGCTTGCGACCAAGGGCGGTGCATTTGTAGTATCCGAATACACGGATGTTGGTAATCTCAACAAGCGAGTAGCCGACGCGATCCAAGAAGGAAAGGATTCGGCTCAACTCCCTAAGGATGATTGCAAGTATATCCTTGCTGCGATCACCGTGTGTTCGCAGCGAGTTCCAATCGAATCTTCCAACTACCGAGGCATCGTAGATATCATGGACAAGCTCTCCGCCGTGTTGAAGGATGATGCGGATGAAGAGACGAAGTCAGAGCTGTAAGTAGTCTTCCAATTCATTCACATCATTAATCCACCTCGCGATGAACCGTGGTTGAAACAAGTATTGAATCAGCTGTTCGGTTATCGGAGAAGCTTTGCATAACCCGCCAGGTATCTTCCCATTTCTAAACTTATCGTAGTGTGCTACATACAATCTATACAACGCTCTTGCATCCACCTCGTGCGCATACATGAATCCAGTCCGCTCAAACGCGGACTTTATTTTTTTCTGCCAAGCAAACGAATCATGTTCAGACATACGCGCCAAGGTATCCATGATCGTTCGTTCCTTGAACACTTGCGCGATTTGGAGCGCCTGAATCGTTTGAAGCGGCTCGTATCGAAATGATTCAAAGAACTGAAGAATACACCATGGCTCATCTTCTTCAGACAGATTGTATGAAGTCGTGCGTAAGAGATGGATGCGCTCTTCGAATTGCAATGCATGCGAGCTGAGTCGCTTGTAGAACTGCTTCCCGTTCATCTCTATGTAGAAGCAAAAAAAATAATAATCGCTCTAAGCGGAGCAACTGAGACACTCGTCATCTATCTTCCCTGAAAGCTTGGCTCCAGTCTTGAGTTGCTTGACGCGGGTGTAATAGCTAGAAGTCTTGAGCCCCTTCTTCCATGCATACAGGTGCATGTGTGTCAGCTTGCTCATGTCCGGTTCGTTTAGATATCTGTTGTTAGAACTAGCTTGGCATACATAGGCTTCGCGGTCGGCATTCATCTTGATCAAGTCTGTCAGCTTGTACTCGTAAATAGTTTTGAATACGGCGCGTACTTGATGCGGAATCTCATCGATGTTCTGGATTGAGCCATCATTGTCGATGATAGCTTTGCGGATGCGCTTCGTCCATAGCCCCCGCACGTTCAGTTGTTTCACTAGATGCTTATTCACAACTTGGAAACGACCAGCGAGAGTGCTTCTAGTGAATACATTACTTTGCGGTGGTTCGGATCCTTCGGTGTGTCCCGAAATGATACTCGTACCAGCAGTTGGCATCAAAGCCATAATCAAACTATTGCGAAGTCCGTGATGCTTAATATCAGCCTTGAGAGCATTCCAATCATACATCTCAGGACTCACGCCCCACAAATCGAACTGAAGAATACCAGAAGCAGTCATCGATGTATCGAACGTCTTGTAAGATCCCGCGGACTGAGCCAACTGATTAGACGCAGCCAGTCCGTAGTAGTACATGGTTTCGAATATTTTTTTGTTGATGTCCATGGCAGCCGGGCTGTCGTACGGAAGATTCATCATCATGAATGCCTCGGCAAGTCCCTGGATGCCGATACCAATCGGACGATTGTCGTAATCTGAGTTCTTGGCTTGTTCCAACTGATACTTGTTGTTGTCGATAACCTTGTTCATGTTGATCGTCACCTTGTGCATGACCTCACCTAGATGCTCGTAGTCGAAGTAATGCTTACCATCGTGCGTTTTCACAAACTTAGGCAGACAGACGCTCGCAAGGTTGCACACGCCGATGTTGTCCTTGTCAGAGTAAATCGTGATCTCGCTACAGTTCTGGGCATAGACACCATTGAACACGCCCATATGATTGATAGGCTCATTGAAACAGTAAGTGTCGTGCAATCCTTCAAGCTCGGAAACACTTTCCACTTGCAACGTAGGCAGAGCCACGAAGTTGTAGTGTTCCAATCTTTTCTTGGAGGGCATCATCATCTCATTGATCAAATGATCAACATCGTATGTGCAGAATCGCAAATGATACACACCGTCTGATTGTACAATGAATGGAGATGTGCCTAGTGTATTCGCAAGAAGTCGCACAGAGCGCAGCCATTCGATATCCGGGGATGATACTTGCATTGTGCGTGCGTCCTCATCGATCTGGTGGGCCAGCCAAGAGAGTCGGGTGAATAGTCGGCATTTGAATGGGACGACATCATCCGACACGTTCTCGAGATTGATTCCGGTCGGACCCTTCACTACTGGATACATAGGGATAGACTTGCTCACATCGCCTATCTTCAGGTTCTCCACATCGCAAGACACGAACTCGCCGTATTGATCTTGGATGGAAAACTTGTGGTACTTGGTACAATCTACGTAGCTCCCATCGCTCATGACTACACGGAACAGTTTCTGATTCGTGTTGGTTTGACGAACTGGTGCATCTGACCACTTGTCTCCATTCCACACTCTAACGGTTTCACCTGCAACGTTTTCGATTGCGACGTATCCGTTCTCCGTAAGGATCGGCGTGTATCCAGCCACGCAAAGGTTGCTAGACTTAATGACTCCCAAGTTATTCTGATTGCACTTTCGATTCACGTGGTCCTTGTACATCAAGTACGGCTTGCCGGTTTCGATCTGCGTACTCGTGATCAGATCCCAAAGCTTGCGGATAGGAATCTGCTCGCGGTACATTCCTTTAGCTTCGTAGGAAAGATACAACTCGTCAAACTCAGCGCCGTATGTATCCGTGAGGCCTGTGCATTCATTAGGACACATCAATGACCACATGACTGCTTGCTTAGTCTTGAGGGACTGCTTCAAACGAATCATGAAGATATCAGGAACCCATAGTGCAAGGAATAGATCTCTACACAAGCTCTCAGGTTGTCCTTGTTGTTTCTGGGAAAGGATCGCCGATTGGATATCCGCATGCCATGGTTCGATATACACCGCCGTGCTGCCTTTTCGCTTGCCTCCGCCTTGAGAAACGTAGCGAGTGGATTCATTGAACACGCGCATCAGAGGAACTAATCCTTCTGAGCGACCAACCGTCGATGAGATAACTGATCCGGACGCACGTACTTGCGATACATGCACTCCGACGCCGCCGCTGAACTTAGAGATCTTGGCAATGTCGGAGAGTCGATCATAGATACAATCAAGGTCGTCATCAATCGATAGTAAGAAACATGATGACAGCGTATGATTGATTGTACCTGCGTTAAACAATGTAGGCGTTGCGTGTGTGTAGTACTGACGAGATAGCATCTCATAAGTATCGAGAATGCTCTCTACTACATGCGGTTTGGTGGTACCGTCGTCGGCGATTGAATCGAGATTGATTCCAATCGCAACTCTCATGTACATTTGTTGCGGTCGCTCTTTGACGATCTTGACGTCGCCGTCTAACTTGTACGACAACAGATACGATTGGATCAAGGTAATGACCCCAAAGTAATTATTGTTGTAGTCGCGATCGTAGTTGATTGCACTCTGCAACTCATGGCTGTGCTTCTTGATAAACTCAAGAACCTTCGGGTGAAGAATCGTAATGTTGCGATTGCGATACTCATACGAGATCAAATCGGATGCGTATCTGATCAAATCAGAAGTTGTATTCTTGTGCAGATCGCTAATGGCGATCCGCGCGGCCAAGCTATCGTATCTGTAATCTTCGACGATCAAAGAAGCGCATATACTGGCACTGATACTGTCAATCTTTGTCGTATGAATCCCATCCTTGAGTGAAGCAACAGTCTTTATGGCAATAGTGTCCGTGCTCACTGTAAGCTTAGGGGTCATATTGGCAAGATCATTGAGACGATTTGTGATGGTTTCCAATCGGAGCGGGATAGTTTCGCCGCGGCGGTTGATAACGTTGATCGACATGACTGGATTCGGTATTGTTGATATATTACGTTAAAAAAAGATCAATTTTATGCTATTATTCATCCGAATCGTAGTCGAAATCGGCATCGATGGACGCAATCGGTACATACCGCGGGGAGTTAATGGTCGGGTTCAACTGGCGGATCTGCTGGGTCAGTTCGTCGATCTTTGATTGCATGACCTTGACCAGTTCGGTCAGCATATCTATCTGAGATTGGATCAGTTCGTCCATGGCTATATTCTCAACACCATTAATCAAAAAAATAATTAGCACGGTATCTAGGTCGCGTACCGCAAGCTCATTGATCCAGGACTCGTATATAAGAAGTTGATACACGTGGCACTCAGCGACATGACCGCCTCATGATCGCTGTCGATGTATGAACTGCGATACATCAGATATTGATTCGGGGTCTTACTGAAGTTCAGATAACCACTCGGCTGCGACTCACCCGGATTTATACTAAACGTCAGCAAGTACGCACCGTCGTCCGTGGGAGTCATGATTCGCTCTCCGCCGAATCTCAGAGGGATGTAAGAGTTGTAGAACACTCCTGGGTTATGATCATAGATGGTAGATCCATTCGATTCAATCGCAAGTGAATCGACCACTGGCTCGGTCTCATAGTAGTAAGCGGGCGTATATGCCAATGTGGTTGTGCCCGCGGTCGAAATGATAGATGCATACTTGATCTCACGATAGATTGCACGATCGTTGTATCGCCATAGCTCTGCCGCGTTTTCATCTCGCTCGTGTTCGACTGGGCGGAATCGTACGTACAAGTTCTCAACCGCGTGTTTGATTTCAGATATATTGATCATGCTGTAGGGCTGGTTGAGCAACCGCTCTACTCGCTTGTGAATGCGAATGATACTAAACTGAGACTTGTGTCTGAACAATTCCGCAACTTCGGGTGTGGTATAGACATGATTGGATATCAAATCACAGGCTAACATACTGGGTTGCTTGTACTTGCCGCCGTCATTAGCGTAATCTATGATGGCGGTACAATGCTCATAAGGCATGAAATCAATCTCCACGAAGAACTTGTCGTAGGTTATGTTCCAGTTCGAAATCGCGAACGCGGGATCCAAGTTGTACCAAAACAAAAGCGGAATGTACAAATCCGCTTCGTCGTGAGATCGCTTCGGAGTTTGCAGGCCATCGAAGATCATCTTCTTCTCTCTGAAGTTCTGTTTCTCCGGATCTTGAAGAAACGTGCCTTCTTTAGGAACCTCTTGACCGACGCATCGCATCCACCCCAGTCGTTGATCTTTACTCACATGGAATCGATAGTACATTTCCATTTCCTCAGCACCGTATCGATCAAGGATCACTCCATTCATGACCAATCGAACTTCTTTGATCATACGATGCCCGATGAAGTCATACCATCGAACCTTGTTGCTAGGATGATCCGCCTTTAGTGCCGACAATCGGATGTGTATCGCCTGATCAGAGATGAAGTCGCCATAGATAGGAACCTTTAGGCGGGTGGAAGATCCGAATATCGGTAATGGGGAAGTGCTCACACTTGAATACCCATATGCGACCGACACCATCGGCTTGAACGTCGTGTTAATAAAAAACGCGTGGGTCTTTCGCGCGTCGTCGTACGTAGCATTGACGTTCTGGTTTCGTAATCGCGCGATCACTGATTCTAGCTGAGCCTTCATCGCCATGTACTTACCCACATCTTCGGAGTCGATGCCTTCCATCAACAGCTTCGCCAGATATTTATCAATCGCCTCGACCTGAGCCAAGCGTTCGTTGATTGCATTATCTCTAGCAAGAGTCTTCTCTTCCTTTACATCGGAGAGCAGCTTCAGTAGTTGCTCATTCTGGAGAAGCTGTTTGTCAAGGTCGGATGTATTGGCCAGCAATATGGCATAGCCGTTCTGAAGAATCGATTGCGACATCTGGATATATTAAATCGCGGAAACTTATTCGTAGTATTCGTACCGATCGGTAGGTCTATATTTCAAACCATGTACTATCTTACAAATGCTTCCCCATATTTGATCATTCTGCACCAACGTTTGTGTCCCTTGTAAGTGAATGAAGGAAAGCAAACTCTTCTTCTTGAAGTACTCCGACACATGCACATCGATCAGCTTGTAGAGAATGAACGGGTAGAACAATAGATTGCTCTTGTTCGATGGCCTAATAACATTGTACGCCTTAACCGCCTTAGAAAACGAATTCGTGATGTCCTGAGTCTCTGCGTATGTCAGTTGAGGCGGCGCGACCCCTGTTATGAGGCGCTTGATCAAAGCCACGTGCTCATTGAGTTCAGTGAGTCCAGTGTCTTTCAGGTATCGACGAATCTGTTCAATCGATAGCCGCTTCTTGTTTGTGATACTATCGCGCTTGATACATGCCTCGATCTTACGCAGCTGTTGATCGGAAATGGTGTTGGTCTCTCTGGCTTGTATCCGCTCTAGCCACGCTTTGCAATGCTTGCTTGGTTCATACCCGGCAGCCTTCCACCGAATCCCTTCTTGGGCGTAGAACTGATCGTCGCTGAACACGGTTCCTTTCAATTCATACGAAAACCCGCAAGTGCCGCACACCATTTCACTAGATCCGGATATGATGTGCATCGCATTTCCACATTCGCAGTAATCCAGCATCTCTTCGGCAGGTTTGAAATCAAGTTTGATGTTCGCGAACTTCTGGATGATCAGCTTGATCTTGTGTATGCTCTTGGAGTTTTCATTACTGATGTCGAATGATTCGTGTTTTGATTCTATGGCATTGACGATTGACCCAATCTCATGAATCATCAGATCTGACTTATCATAAACAAACTCAGATGCGATGTAGTTGGACAACTGTTGATAGATGGCCCATGTGCGCTCACGCGTACGGCGAAGATACGAAGAGTTGGTATGGAACTTGAACTTCTTCAGTTCGTAGCAATGCTCCACGAAGATATCCACCAACTCTTCTATCTGAAACGTAGAGTTAGTCGCCGGAGTCAAGATCGGATTGTAGTGCCCTCTGCGATCTGAGTATGCATGCATGAACTTGGAATCAAACTGGTCAGAGTGCTGAGTCGCCACCGAGTAGTAGTCCGAGATGAATGAGATGATCCCGATGTTGAAGCGCGCGGTCGTCTGCTTATAGTCGTCGTATATGCTCATTATACGATCCATAAGCATCTTGAAGCATTGCGGGTCGATAGGTCCTAGATCGGATAGCACGGTATCGATCAATGGTTTGGCTTCATCTATCAGTCTGTCGCGTTCGTGTATGTTATGAAGAACATGCTCGAAGGAAGTGTTGGACGTCGACATTACTTATCATTTATATTCGATATATGATAACTTGAATATAATACAACGACACATTATGAGCAAGGAACTCCTAGATTCGCTGATGGCGGACATCACCGCCGGTAATCTAGATAGCTTTCGAGAGAAAGCTCTAGAACTGACCGACGAACAAGTGAATGCCATCTTCGAGGAGGCGCGTCCGTCGTACAAATCGCTGGGTACCGCTTCTACCGATAAGCATGTCATCGCGACTGTGCGGAATCTCCGACAGCAGTACCAGAAGAAGCTGATCACGACTGCGATGTGCGGATTTCTTTTTCAAATGAAAGACGAGTACCTAGTCGATGAATCGGATCTCATCAGTCCTCCAAACAAAGATGACTTCATGTACGAGCTTCCATCAAAGCTCCCAGAAAACTTCAATGAAGTCGTGCTCTACAATGAGCAGCTACAGAAGAAGTACTCCTCCAAGTTTCCAGAGGGCACTATTACAAACTACAAGCTCATGGAAGCTGAGCTCAATGAGGACGAGCTAGTTGAAGTATCTATCGCCGCAAATGATCAACTCAAGAAGTTAAAGACGCCTGAGAAGAAGTTAGACACTGCTAAGTATGACGATGCGCTTGATGCATGCATCAAAGAGCAATCGAATGAAGAGAAGAAGATCATTAACCGATACCTCACACGTCTGTTCAAGTACGATGTGAATCTCCATTCTCAAGAGGGAAAGCATCCGATCAACAATGATCCCGAGCGCGTGGATCCAGATGAGCTGAAGGGGACGCATGCGGTGTATGACAACATCCCACCCAACGACACACACTGCCGATTCAATTGGTACTACGACATCAACTACGAGAAGATGATCGAAGCTACTAACAACATCTACTGCATCAAGCCTGACCTGGATGAGGCGGTCATCGTCTATGACGTAGTCGATACCAAGGAAGAGGTGGATGCATTCCTTCACAAGTATGGAGCTACTTCCAAGGTAGATATCATCTCATTCAATCTCAATACATGGACGCTCATCGGTCCGTTCGCACAGAACCGCGAGCGTGCGAACTACTACAACAAGCACAACGAAGTTATCAAGGCGATGCTGACACAGCAAGAGATCGATGCCGCTCTTGGTGAAGAGTTGATGAAGAACCGAGTACGCACAACGAAGCAAAAGGCCGAGAAGGTCTTTGGTAAAGATTCGCCTGAGTTCGAGCAGTACCGCCAGATGAACCCGTCCGACCTTGAAAGCAAGTTCAATGCGAAGATCTCAGAGAACAGTGAGGAGTGCATTCGCCTGACTAAAGAGGTTGTAATCGATGTGGATACGGGCAAGGAGCTCACTGTGGATGAAGATGGCGTTCCCCAACACTCATTGGAGATTCCGATCACTCATCTGAACGCACGATCGGGCGATACATCGCAGACGCGCATCTTCACGCGCAGCGAAGACTAAAAAAAATAATCACTTACCAACCGCGTGCGCGATCATCTGACACAAAGTGTCGGCGATGTCGTCGTGATTTGCTTTTTTTATTTTTTTTAACACGTCCAAGCGACCAATCTTCGTCAGTAGATAAACCATGTTGTCGCGGGTATGCGCCTTGTTGGCGCGGTAGTTGGATGAGGCCTTGGCCAGACTTGACGCCAGCGTTAGATCTGGATGAAGCGCGATCGTGTTCTTCCACGTTGGTTTGATGATCTCGACTGGATACACACCCGCGTAGTGATACACAATCATATTGAGGATTGCGTTGGATAGATGATTCGCATTCATCTGATACTCGATCAGTACTAACACATCTCCGGATGGTACGGAGTGGTCGATGAGTTGGAGCACGCGTTTCAATTCCTGTGATTTGGTTATGATCGACGTGTCTTTTACTTTGAGGCCTCCGCCGATGTCGAACACGTCCATCAACACAGGCGAAACGCAAGAGCATATATAATCGCCATCTGCGACTCTTTGCTTATCGATAGGGGAAACCGTGTAGATGCCGATCGCTAACGACTTAGTCGCAACATCGATGCTGATGTAAGTCTTCATTGGCTATATTGATCTACGCTTGGTTAATTTTGCAGCATCAAGCGGCTTCGCTTCGTTCATGATTGAATTGTTAATGGCTTTTAGATTGTTTCGGTAATCGACGACATCTACGTGCCCTCCGAACATCGTCAGATCATAGACATACGGGGCTTCCTTGAATTCAACGACGCGCTTGTTATAGATCTGAGTGAAGAGCATCTTCATCATCGTGAGCTTATCAAAGTATGATTTGCTCTTCACAAACTCGGCTTGCGTCTTCAGAAATGAAAACGCGCATGCGAATCCGCAGAACAGTCCGTGTGTATCGTACTCTTGGCCATGTGGGGTGTTGCGAATCTGGCGGGGGATAAAGCAAGGAGTGTTCTTGAATACAAGTCCGCAGTACCAGCATTTGAGAGTTGAGTCCTTGTATGCTTCGACCCATTGTTTCTTGTTTATGAACTTCGTAACTCGGACATCGTTGTTCTTGAATGGCGTACTACTCGGAGGCTCGTATGCGGCATTGTTTTCTTCTAGCATACTTTCTTCGATTGTGCGCACTTGGCTGAAGAAGATGCCCTGAAGGAAAATCGTGTTGCGAATAGGAATCTCCATTATAGTATAGTAATACCTATGACCAAAATCGTAGATAAGATAATCTCGGTCGTACCGCTGTATCTTCGTCAGAACAGTCTGGTCGCAGCCATCGTATTCGTCGTATTGCTCATACTATCATTTGACCTGGTTCTAGAGATTGGACGCGAATCAAAAAAAATGGGATCGCGTCCTATTCTCTACACAATCGCTAGCGCGGCGACGATCTATGCGGCATTCATACCCATTGCGATCTCCTTTGATAATGTCTAGTTGCCGGGAAGCATTTCGTTCAGATCGCTGATGTGCGCTCTAATACTATTTTTTTTATACACACCATTCGCGTTTAGATTATCGCCCGATTGAATCTTTCGTCTCTGAGCTTGTGTAATCATTGATGGTACTAACTCCATCAACAGTCTTGGTAGCACGCCCACGTTATTCTTCGTGACGAATCGACTGACGACGGTACTGGTCTCCACTCGAATGCGTTTGAGTTTTGACTTCACTACGTCGCTATACCCAGTGAGATCAGGGCGGCATCCGAAGTACTCGTGCTTTCCATTGCAGATCATTTCTAATAAACCGGCACCTGCAACAAGCGCTTCCTCTGCGATGGAATTGTATTTCAACTTATTATATTTGAAAACTAGGCGACGATGGACTTCTTCGATGCGCTTCAGCGGAGCATCGTATGAAACGTAGTACTGGCTACCATCTATGGATACCCCCAACTCACTAAGGTCATCTCTAAGCGCTTCGATCTGCTCAAGCAATGAGTTCTTACGCTCCTCTTCAATCTCCTGCTCCATGTCGAAGTTCATCTTCGGAACGTTCTCCATGACCTTCGTGATACTGGTCTGAAGGTGATCATCTCTAGTCTTCTGCATGTAGTATGCATCCTTAGGATCTTTGATGAACGATGAGCGACTTGATATCACTGATCGATGATCGTCTTCATCATCTTCTTCCTCTTCTTCTTCTTCTTCGCGATCGCGGCCACGGCCATCAACAACTGATTCAATCTCTTCGATGGCCTGTTCATACTCTTCTAAGATATCGGCATCGCCATCTTCAGACTCATCGTCATCGTCGTCTTCGTCGATGTACATATTTTTTACTTTGCGCTCGATCTCATCAACACTGGCCGAATTGGCAATCTTCTCCGCGTTCAGCAGAAGACCGATGCCTGATATATTAGAACCATTATCTAAGTCCATGACGCATATATTGAAGTGTGGGTCAAGATCACGATCATCATAAACATTGTTCGCGATCGGAAGAATCTATCTCATTATATCTAGTGAATAGCGTATTCACGTGATCCACAACCGGATCGGACATGTTTGAACATCTTGCGCAAGTGCTGAGTCTTGATCCATCCGAACTCAGCGCGATTGATCCAACTAGATCGTTGATCTTGGTCGTGATATCCATCAGCTGTACATTGATATCACTTATGCGCCCGTCCATCTTATTGATAGACGATTCAATGGTGTGATGGATCGTAGTCAGCTCATCCACGTATTCTTTCTCGTCCATGATCAGCCCAGAAGATACCTCGGAAAGATTGTTCGTGTGATATGAATCTTCATACGCGATCTCGCGATGCGGCAATCTCGTGGTGAGTTCTTGAATGTCCTCTGTCATTCCGATTATCGTTCGCTGCAAAGACATGACCTTGTCCGAATGATATGTTTTCTTATACTTGCCCCAGTAGTACAAGATCTGACTCATTCGCGCAAGCAACGATTCGGTGAAGTAAGGACCGTACCGCATTGTAATCATCTTTATGAGCACGGTGCGACTGATGGCATGCCCGACCGCTATCATCTCTCCATCTAGTTCGTCGATCATCATTATGAAATCTACGTTCTCGATGAGATTGTAATCTTTCAGCAACCGCTGCTCTTTCTTCAGATTGTCATCATGATAGTTAAACAGCCCTCTGAACCACTCTGGTGCCTTGCTACTGTATTCGGATAGGTTGAAGCCCAGCGACTCGATATCTGAAATCGGAATCTTGAAATCTCTAGGATCAAGCTTGGACATCTCAAGTATAAACTTGATCATGACTTCCATCCAATAGCTTTGAGATTGAATCTGAGGATATCTTCGAATCAACTCATGATCGTAGGGTATCCGCTTCGATAGCTCCAGGTATTCGTCCAGATCTACATCGTTCAACTCTTTTATGATTTCGTTGCACTGCTCAAACGAATTGAAGGATTTCAAATTATCCGGAATCATGACTATACTACAGATGATCGGAAACTAGAAATGCAAAATTGAAAAGTACTCAGCTAGTATAGATTGTCATGTTCAAATACGAAACTCTCAACGCATTCATCGACCAGCACCGCCACTTGCCAGCGCAAGGAAGTGCCGAGTGGTTGAAGCTTCGGGAAAACTTCATCGGAGGGAGCGAGCTATCGACGATTCTGAAAAAAAACAAGAACAAGTCGGTGTCGAAGCTAGTTTTAGAGAAGCTGGGCTTCGATAAGTTTCAGGGCAATGCAATTACCGCGTGGGGGAATGTGTTTGAAGAGATGATTCGCCAGCACTGTGAAGAAGTGTTTTGCTGTTCAATCAAAGAAACCGGGAGTATCCCATATCAAGATGGATTCTTGTCGTATAGCCCCGATGGACTGGCTGTAGTCCCGACCAATGTACTGAAACGCCACTTCACTACTCTTGAAGATGGAGTAGATCAATCGGCGGCGGGGCAGTTAGTCTTGTTTGAATTCAAGTGCCCACATAGTCGCGTACCGTCTCATGAAATTCCAGAACACTATCTCCCGCAAGTCATGGTGGGAATGAACATCATCGATATCATGGAGACCGCCGTGTTTGTGCAGAGCGTGTATCGCAGATGCGCATTCGATCAATTGAGGTACGACACATCACATAATCCTTGTGGGCATTTTAAGCGCGCAGACACTTCGACAAACCCTGTAGAATATGGATTCATGATCGTGTATGCGACTGAAGCCACTGGGTACAGTGAAAGTCTGTTCTCAGTTATTGAAGACACGACCGACGCTTCGATGATCGAAGTGAATGGAGTTGAAGTCCCAGATCTAGGAAGCATGCGGGACTCCGCACTGTTCGGAGAAATCATTTGTAATATAGTATCGAAGGAGTTTCAAATCGATTACGCATTCCGCGAACTATACGTGCAATCTATCTTCGAGGCAGACGATTACAAGCGCGAGATGTACGATCTCAGTATCCAGTACAAGATCGACAAGAGACTATCCGAGAGAGTAGAAGTGTTGCCAAACATCATCGGAGTTATCCCATTCAAGATGATGAATCTCTTCATAACACCCGTGGCGAAGAATCAAAACTACATCCAAGAGATGGGGGCACACGAACAAGCGGCTAGAGTCATCGGGTGCATCAATGATCATCGTAATGGGTCAGATGACAAAGCGACCACGGCCAAGAGCGTTCGCGCTTACAAGCTGTGAGTCGATTCTCTTTTTTTTAGAACGGCTTGTAGCCGTGCTTGCCGAACTCTTTTAGATAACTGATCAATCGCTTGTCGTACCCGGCGAAGTTCATTCCGACCGAATTGAATCCACGTTTCATATACTTCACTCCATCGATATTTATGGACGCGGATGTGTAGAGCTCCTCAGGGAAGATACGATGGAACTTGTCCGCGACCTGTTGCTTCTCGGCGTTGGGATCGCCTGAACCCATGTTGCTCCAGTCGTCCCATGCCTCAAAGAGAGTAGATAGCTTAGAAGCCCCTTTCCAGCTTCTAGCCATTACTAAGATACGATTGCGCGCCGATCCAAACTTAAGAAACTTTAACGAATCGTTAGTTCCATTGGATGGATGGCGAAGTAGGGATTCGCCAAATGCAGAGATCAAATGGTCATAGACCTTATCGGCGTGCTCTACATCTTCCCAGTTATACATCTCCAGTGTCAGAAGGAGTGGATCATTCACATGCTTGAATGCTTCGGTCTTGATCGTGGCCAGTGCCGAGCTTAGTGGAATAGAATTGGTCGTAAAGAAGTCTTTGCTCCCATGCGCGACTACCGGATCACCGTTCTTGATACCGATATCCAATTCGATGCAGCGTGCGCCTAGGTCCATTGCTTTTTTTATATAACCCGTGGATGCAATGGTCAGGTTCTGACTGCCGCCAATGTATGAATTGTGGCTTGAGCGCACGTGCATGTCGATCATGCGCTTGCTATCCCATTCTGGTGGGGATTGTTCGGGTAGGGGTATATCCTTGGCTTGAAACCAGTAGTAGATGCGATACGCGACGAACGCGATCAACAAACTGACTATGACGATCAAGGTAATCTTCGCGGGATGCATCCTATATTATGGACAAGATATCCCAAGTAATATAGAATGTCCGAGCAAGACGATATCGTTTCATCTAAGATCAGTTGGCTCCTTGAGATCGCGCACAGAATCGAGTCTGTATTCAAATCCCAATCAACCGGACTGTTGAACGACGTAGAAATCGTATGCAAAAAAAATAATGCACTCTACGCGCGGGATTGTATAGCATGCGATGGACATACATTCATGATCCTTTCAGACGACCCAAAGCGACTACTGATCGCGATCGTTGAACATCTGAAGGCCGCTAATTCGGAAACGTACCAGGCGACTCTCAATCCTACGATGGTCTATATGAAGCTGGCAAGTCAAGAGTTTATGCTAGACACGAATGGTAATCGCTTATGCTACGCAGTGAAGGCGGACTATCCTTCAAACTATCTCATGAAAGCAATCGCGTGTAGATCTATCCTAGCAGTGCATTCGTTTGGAAAGTACATCGATCCCGAATCGAATACGATGGTAGAGGAAATGATACGGGAGCTACACCCGCTATTTGATTACCGAATCAATGCGAATCGTGTGATTGGCGGGCGAAAGAAGGCGAAGCACAATCACGATAAGAAGAAGCCAAACGTGCGAGTGGATGTAGTATTCAGATTGATGCAGCATGTCAGAAACAATACCACGCTAGCCAAAGGAATCATATTCGCGAATGATGCAAGCACAGATTCGGCAATCAATATCATATACACAGATCACAAGTTCAAGGCTGCGATCGAATCATTCATAAACGAATTGGTCAAATCATCATTCGCCAAATACACCTCCAAGTGTTTTCTTCACGCGGAGTTTGCCGTTCCGTACAACTTCCGCATGCGGAAGCATAGCATCCTTTTGAATGAGAAGGCAACCAAGTTTCCAACATACATAGCCAATCTGTACAACATCGGCACTCACGCACCTGTACCATGCATTCGGTCTATCGTTAGAGATACGTTCATTTACAAAGCTCACCCACTGGTCAATCTCATGATTCTCTATATCGATATGTACTCACTAGAGCGTAAAACGAAAGCGCAGCAGCTGGACTCTCAGGATAAGGTGTATCTACCAAAGCTCACGAAGGCGTACAATGATGTTCTAGATTATGACAAGTCGCCGACTTGGGTGGGCATATACTCAGACGAGCTGTGGGAAAAAAATAAGTACAACCAAAAGATGAAGGCCGGATGCCCGCCGGACAACTATATCATTTGACCTAGTTCATGCCCAAGTGAAGATAGTGTCCGCCGATGACGCGACTATAGATGTTGTCATTGGTGCAAACGACTAGCTTCACAATGTCCTTTACGATCTGGGATGTTATCTGAGGCTGAACGTACAGCTCTTTTTTTAATTTGCCGACGATCTTGGCTGCCATGTTTCCGTAGATGATATGACAGTGCGATGATAACTCATGCGATAGGATGCCCAGCTTGATCTTTGAATCATCCAACACAGCGAACAGCCCATCGGAGAACTCCGAAGTCATTTCCTTGGGATTCTTGTGCTTCAATACGTAAGCCACAAGCGATTTCTGTAGCTCGTTCAGAAACTCTTCTTCTCCTCCATCTTTTGTGAAGGACATGTACTTGACTTTGTTGAACTCAAACGCATCGTTGCTCTCTTGGTCTGCGATCATGTTTTCGAACGTAGAGTTATACAATTCGATCGTGCGCGATGGAGACTTGCGGAGTATCTTCTGAATCAACAGATTGTCAATCGGAGACGCTTTGTACTTGAACGTTCGGAAATCATTAGTCCAAAGTAAATAGGCCAGCTGAGTGTCCTCATTGACATTGATCGAAACCATCTGAGTTTGCTTCGATACGGAGTCTCCTCCGATCTTGATCAGATCAAAGGTATTGATCATCTCTTTATTGACACCCTTCGCGCCCCAAGGCTTTGATACTTGGAATAGAGACGTCATATCAAAATAAACATCTGAGTTGCGGCTAATGATCACAATGATACCCGTCGATAGGCCTGTGTCGGAGGTGAGTAGTTGTAGGATTTTTTTTATGTCTTTGGTTGCATCTTCTAACGAATTGACATTGGGGATGGACAATCCGAACAGCTCTGGGATAATCTCATTTAAGCTTTTGTTCCGCCCCTCTTTCGGAACTAGCCCAAACGTTTGAAGCTTGTTCATGGTTTGAGTTGTCGCTAGTTTAGAATCTTCTAAGATGAATTGTTTGAAATCGTCGTTCTTGGTCTTGATGACTTGTTGCTGGTCGAGAGTTAGCAACTGTTTATTGAACATCGCTTCGATGATCTTCGAACCGACTACGATGAATGGACGAACCGACTCATCGACATTTAGTTTCGAACCGAGCCCCTTCTGTGTCATACAATCAAACACGAGCTCAATGATTAGATCGACGTCTTTATCCAAAACGGTTTCAGCGATATCGGCGATGAACGCATCCACTTGCTTCAGTAGATTCGCTGCGATTCGTTCGCGGATGTCGAACAACTTCTCATGAGTGATCGACAGTTTCGACATCAATGAGATAATTGCATCTGAGCTCAGGTCGATCTGAATCGCAAGATCATCGTGGTTATACACAGTGGCTTCTACGATTGGCTTGAGGATGAATGCCGAGTAGCTCTGTGATGCATACTCTTCGTAGAACTTGATGATAGTAGCACAAACCTTCGAGCTTTGATATCGTGCTACCGATGAAATAAATTTGAACTCAACGGCGGGCGCATCAAACACGAGCTTCTTATGACTGAGTTCATTGTGATCACTGATAAGCTTCTCGGCTTCTTTGATTAGAGACTTGTTAGATTCGAAATGTAATGCATCGAACATGGTGTGCGCGTTTGGCTATATATGATTTGAGATGAACGATCGGATAAAAAAACAAGGAATCTAAACCGTGAAGCGGGCCGGCTTTCGCGGTGCGCGTTTTGGCTTACTAACAGGAACTATAAACACATCGTCCCCTTCGTCATCAGCATCATCTTCGGCATCGGTTTCCTCTTCTTCTTCGCTCTCTTCTTTCTCTTCTTCGGTTTCTTCTTCTAGAATAGGAAGGTCGGGGATCTCTTTAATCAACTGATCGATCTTTGACATATCCGGTTCCGGAGTTTCTTCCTCATCGACTTCTTCAAACTGAGGGACATCGTCTTCAACGTCTGAGTTGCATTCGTACTTGCTCATGTCTTGAGTCTGAATCAGATGTTGGGGATCAATCACACCTGGTTTAGTTATCTCATCTTCTGTGATGACTGTAGGCGCGCCCGCGCTCTTCTTGCTTCTATATATCATGAAGTACTTCCACAGGATGTAAATGACTATGACTATCCCCAGCAACAGCGCCGCCGGCATCAAGTATGCTTTCAGTTTATCCATGACACTAATCGCGGTCGTCGCAACTACCGCTGGCGCTACAACAGTTTCTTCGACTGGGGCTTTATCATCGGCAGGCGCCTTAGGTATATACGAAGCTGACAGCGATTTGTCCCACATACGCGGGGTGACGTCGATATGATTAACGTTCGACATAGTCGCTATATTACGATGGGTGCCTTGTCTCAAATCAAAAAAAGATAGTAATGTTTGATTATCGGCATCTGCTCATTCAAGAACGCAAATGCATTGATTGAACAAGTCCCGGAACTTCGTTCTGATCAAACGCTTACGATCATTGGGCACAATCAAGAAGATCAGGATTCCCGCGACTAATCCCAGGAGAAGAATGCACGCGATGAACACCATGAGCATAGCAATCATGATCATACTGATCCATGATTCGACTGAGTTCAGATTTACAATCAGAGTAGTCTGTACATCTGAAGGTTCATAGACTGATGAACCAATGCTAGATGGAACCTTGCACAGTGTAGGACTACGCGGACGCGGGGTTTCTTCAAACGGTATCGCAACGCGCGGACGCGGAGTTTCTTCAAACGGTGTGGTGTGTGTATCGAATGAT
The DNA here is from genome assembly GCA_023336445.1 of Pythium dissimile. Classification (NCBI taxonomy): domain Eukaryota; phylum Oomycota; class Peronosporomycetes; order Pythiales; family Pythiaceae; genus Pythium; species Pythium dissimile. Next base: position 61,723 of record JAADWZ010000026.1, on the reverse strand, counting down.
GCAACACTTGCGGTATCACACGTGCTCAATAGTTCTTCTCCACTAGTCAAGATGATAGTACCATCTTCGGTGATGCGATTGTTGTGGTATAGATCATACACCCATTCTGGAAGCTGTGGGAGCGCATCCACAGTCGTGAGTGGCGTCGTCCATTTGTACATCTTTCCATTGGTGCGATTGATCGATGGCTCTGCTACGAATTGGCACTTATCAATCCATAGATCGATACCGACCTTGCGGCCATCGATCGTAGGCGCCTTGATCATAGCCTTCATTCCCGACATCTTTGAGTCGTACTTGAAGATGAAGTGTCGCCCACCATTCGGAGTTTCTTGAGTTGGACATGCGGGCATTCCGTATCTCGCGACCAACTTGTGGAAGTACTTCATTCCATCATCCTTCATATCTACATCGACACAAACGATTCCCGATTCGGGACCACATACGATTCCGATATTGTCATACTTGCTCGCATTGAAATCATACCGCTTCGTCTTTGTCATCCAGCCAGGAACACACGGAGCCTTGCCTGCTGGACATCTAGCTGAAACCTTTAACGGGATGACAACTAGTCCAATGCCTTGGTAGCTCTTCTTCGCGATCTCCAACGTGCTCAGATCCAAACCTTGCGGAGTTGATCCGCGCTTCATGACGAAACGGATTCCTCGATTCTTGTACTTGTCAATGAAATGAGGATGCTCAGCAACGTCCGATTCGAACACTTCCGCGACGTTGATCGCACTCAGCTGTCTGTGGATCTTTCCTCGGTAATATACATTCTTCGTGAAGTCGAATACGAACAACTGTTTGAACAGTAGCTCGATGTATGGTTCCGAAATGCAACCCGACTTGAGATGCACAAGGTGGAGATTCATTTCTCCGAACCGGTTGATCAGGTTCAGATTGATTTTTGTTTGAGAGTTCTCATCCATGGAGAGAATCTCATTGAATTCGTACAGTGCTTGGTACTGTCTCACAGAGACATCGCAGCTATCAAGCAGACACTTCCTAACATCCAGTATGAATGACTCGTAGTTGGTACGGTTCCGAAACAAGATATCGATATCTCGCGGTGGGATTCCGTTCAGACGACTGTCCCGGAGAACGTATGCAATCAACACAGATCCATACACAAGACCATCGTGCTTATCAATCAGTCGAATCAACGTATCCATGATGTTAGGGGCATTGCCGCTAACGCCCTTGGACATACAGTCAGCAAGGAGGGGTTGGTGGAAGGTTTCGACGAACATGGTGAAGCAGATGTCTTTTCTACTAGTTATTCCTTCAATTTTATCAAAAAAAGAAAGGTGCTTACTTGAGTCCCTTTTTGATGGTTTGGAGGTCGGTCTTGATCTCTTCGGCCGCTTGCTTGCATAGCTTCTTCCCCTCGGGATGGAGAACGTCGATGATACATTCACGCTTAGACGGGTGGATAATCCGATCGGCGACGTACTTGATCGTCGGGTTCTGCTTGAAGATGTACCAGCTAAATAGTTTTCCGATCGAGTAGGTCTCATTCTGGATATGTAGTTTGAACACATCAAACTCAACAATCGAGTCTTCGTAGTTGATCGAATCGATCCGCTCAATCAAACTATCGATTGCTTTTGATATCTCAGCAAGAGGGTCGATCAAGCCCGGCGTCTCCAGTGAGATTAGGAACCGAGTAGGCGCGGAGATGTTTGAAGATATCGACATATCCTGACCAAGTATCTCATACGAAACCTTCCCGATGACCGCGCGCGCGTTGCTATACCCGTAGCTTTCAGTGATGTGGATATCATTGATCGCAAGCATCGTACCACTGTTGATATCACAAATCGGGATGAAGGGAACTATGTGTTTCGACTCGGAGATGCCATTCACTTTGATATCCGAACTCAGCACATCCGCGTACGTGTCCAATTCGTTCTCAACCTTTACTGAGAACACGGTATCGTCCTTCATCGATTGAGAGATCGGAATCATTTCGATTCGCTTCTTGATCACTTCGCCAATGACGTAAGGGTCTGTGGTCTTGATATCAGTCAGGGACACAGTGAGATGCTTGACTGGCATCTCTGAGATCAGAGTGCGACGAATCGCATTGGCGATAGCACAGTTAGCGTCGGTCAGTTCAACTGACGCCGTGTTGTTTAGGACCGAAGGCACCAGCTTCACAAGGCCCGCGTACGGCGTCCCGGCGATCTTGACGGCGCCCTTGGTATTAGAGACGACTTTGATTGCAACCATCTGATATATATAGTTATAATCATTTCAATTTTATAGATGGCGACCCACAAAAAAATCACGATCGTGCTGAGAGACTCACCCAATCACGTGGAGAATAATCGACGTATCATAGAGTATCTAAACGATCGATACAAGATTCTGAATGATAACCGCTACACGATCGCTATTGAGATCCTAGATGATGGCAACATCGACGAATTCATCAAGATGGGAGTCGATGAGGTCCCCGCGATTCAGCTAGACAAGGCTAGCAGTTTCGTCTCCGGTGTGAATAATATCTTGGCTGCGCTGGCAAAGCTTGAACTTGCTCCCGCGGAGTTGCAACGCAAGCAATCGGCTCAGACGCCTAGTCGCGACAACTTGTTTTCGCATTCGCAAGACGAGACATCGCCGTTTCATCAGATGCTCAAGGAAGAATTGCTCAACTCTACAGAGAAGGAAGACAGAGACGCTCAGTCCATGGATAAGAAGCTGCATAACAACACTTCAGAAGAGCAAATGACTGAGAAGACGATAGAAGAGAAGATGGCAGCGTTCGAGAGAATCAACAAGCGCAGAAATGAGTTGAACACGCGGACGCAGAAGAATGCGCCACAGAGCACAGTCGGACAGAAGCAAGTTGAGAACATGGACAATGGAGATTTGGATGCAGGTGAGCTACTGTACATGAGACAAATATCTGGCCGGTAATCTGATATTTCTAAGACTCAACTATAGTATGAACGATCCGAATGTATATACGAATGGCGCTAAGCGCATGATCGAAGAAGGTAATGAGTCCGCCGGCAAGATCATAGCCTTCATGAAATCTAACAAGGATAAGTTGGATAAGATGACTGCGCCCGAGCGCAAGAAGTCCGTTCTTGATTTCGAGCCGTCGAAGATGTTCAATCAGGTGCATCCCATTGTATTCCAATACTTGGTCGAGGGTGTTTTCAGTCGGGAGGCATTCCGGCGATACGTAATGGCTGTGTATGGAAAGCCGAAGGATCCCGAAGATCAGGCACGGATGCAGAAGGATCGCCGATTCGTATATCATTTCAAGAACGCGCAGATGGCCCTGTACTACAAGTATCTCCTGATCGATTCGAATCCCCACACAAGTAAAAACAAGATTCATGAGATGTATGAAGAGATGGTCAAGACCTTGAATGAAGACACAGATAAGATGCTGGATGCGTACGAAAAGGCGGAAGCGGATGCCAAAGAAGTAGAAGCCAAGTTCGCAAATGAAAGGGTCAATGATCTGATCGAGCTTTTGAAAAAAAGAAGTAAAGAAGATTAATACGCGGAGAGTAACTCCGAAACCTCTTGCGCCGTCAGACCTCCGGCGATCGCAACCTTATTTTTTTTATCTGAGTACTCCTCCAACAGATCCTCATGCGGCACATACTCTTCCATCAATTCATCTTCACTAAGTTCTTCCTTGGCGACTGGCTGCTCCTCTTGCAGCAAGTCTTCACTAAGTTCTTCCTTGGCGACTGGCTGCTCCTCTTCGGGCGGATCATAAGTAAGCTCTTCGATTGGCTGGGCATCATCTCCACCGATTGGTTCAGTATCAACCCCACCACCGTCGATAGGGTCATCAGCGTCGCCACAATCACAAGCGCCGAATATTGAATCCACGCTTATGTCCTCTGCTCCTCCAACGACCTCAATGTCTGCATCAAAGTATTCGGCGGCGCTTCCCCCGCCATACACTGTGTTTATGAAACTATCAAAAACGTTGTCGCTCATGGCTATATATAAGTACATTAACGTTCTGAGATTCGCTGTAATTTGGTGTTGATCATATTGTTCAGCTGGAACAAGAGATGATCTTCCAATTGATCCAGATCGATGAATGTACCACGCGGAGTTTCATTCACCATGGCGGTGTTGCATGTATTGCTCTTGATGAGCACGCATATGTCCATGTAATCGCTTCGCTCCAGATCCTTGATCGCGGTGCTGATGCGTCGTTTGATCTGGCTGATGTTTCCTTGCATGATCATTATAGTTGGACGCGCATAAGTCAAAAAAATATATGACAGCCCTTAGAACTTGTGATCCGAGTACAAGTTCCAGATCTTACTGGCCGCTTCGTACTTCTCATCCGAGTCGTACTGAACAGTCAGGTCATTGATCGCCTCAAGCCATTTCACAAAGTGGAACATGAGTCGAGTCAAGCTTATCTTCGGATCATCACCCACGGGCAATCCACTGTCGTCTGATAGAACGACCTTCATCTTAGCCATTGGTACTTTCCAATCAACTGCTACGACTTTGTTCTCAAGTGCATCAATGTCTGTGAGACTGATCGCATTCTTCGTGCTCTCTTCTTTTTTGAATGGATGCACAAGTGCGGCAAACTTATCCCAGCGAACGGAGTCCAGTTCTTCTTTGCGCTTGAGTTCGCGTTCAATGAGCGGGTGAATCATTTCCTTGTAGTAGGTGCGCACTTCCGGAGTTAGTTTCCCGATTGAGTACATAACTGAATCAGGGACGTAAGGCAAGAATGGATACCCATTCACAAGGATGTGTGCGTTTCCGATCTTGTACATCGATTCTCCGACTCTGATCGGAATGATATCACCCGCTTTGAATGTATCAACCTTTCCTTGAATGCGCATCAGCGCGCACACATGATCGTTCTGGCACTCAATCATATCGAAGGTGTCGATCTTGCCGGCAGGGATGATCTTCGTGATCCGCATGCCGGTAATGAAATCATACTGATCGTATCGGATAACTTGCGCTTCGACCACTACATACACCCTCACTTTGGCCGTGAGATCACGCGCGATCAAGTTAGGGAGCGATCGCTTGATAATCTTGTCGATGCTCTTCACATACTGACCATCGCGACACTTTCCCTGGTACATGAGCTTTGCGTGATCGAGTAGCATCTGATCGTAGTCGGTGGAGTAGATCGCATTCATGTCCTTGATGGTTATGTTCAGCTCGAATTGGGTGGTGAATAGCATGACTGTCGAAGACTGTTTATATACTCGTATATGTTTTCAATTTTGAAAAAAATGAGATCAGGTGGTCTCGCCTTCCTGAATCACGCGCGGTTTCTTCTGGATCGGTTCCAGATACTTGGACCAATCGTCATCTACTCGAAGTCGCTTCATGAGATCCTATATATTCATAAAATAGTTTCAATTTTATGATATAGCCACCATGCCAGCGCTTTATGACATACCGTCGCTCCCAGATTCTCTTCTAAAGAAGAAGTACATCCGCACTCCAGATGCTTACTATGACCCGCGTACCGTTGAGAACTTTATGAAAGAGACTTTGCGTGCGACTGGTCCAGATGCTCCACTATTCGAACAAGATCTTCCTAGACAGCGCATAAACCCACTGTCTCAATCAGTCCTTAGTATGCAGGAACACGGAAGCAGATACTCACATACACCGTACCACCCGGAATTGTTCATGGGCGATCTCACCAAGGACGATCGCATGTCGGCCACCGATCCGCTTGTGAGTAAGATGCGCGATCAGCATATGTTCAGACATAAGCGATACATCGAGGGAAAGATGCAAACGTCGCAGAGTGCTCTTGTTGAAGGAACTGTCGGAGAGAAGCGGATGATTCGTCAGATCAAACAAGGATACAACAACACCGCTACCCGATTGAGCGGATTGTTTGGAGATAGTACAAACGGAATGTCAGTTCGCGCAAATCCTAATCCAGGATCTTCCATTCACCAAGTCGGCACCGCGCTCAGCGAGAAACATAAGATCGGCGATACCAAGATCTTGCCTCACTACAGTACCGATATCGTCAATAAGCTGTCCAACACAATTGGTATCAACTGGCAGGTGCAGCCGGATAATAAGTACGGAGTCAGCTCTGTTTCGAACTTGTATCGATCCAAGCAAGAAGTGGATCGAGCAGCGAACGCAGTGTTTCGATTAGGTCGGCAGGATACATCGTTCGGGTCTGAGAAATCTCAATTCAAGAACGCGGCGGCGGTGCAGACATTGGAGAAGATGAAAGCGGCCAAGAAGAACACGCCGAGTGTAGTCATGACCAATGAATCCAAACTGATGTCGTGGTCCAAGAAGATCATGCACCCGCCGACACCTCAAACGCAAGTCGGAGTCTCTAAAGGTACGCAGTCGGTGAAAGATCAGTTCGTAGGTAAAGGAACTACATACAAGTATCACAAAGGCAACAAACTACCAGAGACGTTCGTGGAACCGCTCAAGGGTAAAAGTATGAAGACGGTCGTGGCGGCCTTGAACATGCCTCAGCGCGATCGAATGGTGATTGCATATCAGATCAAGCGGGAACAGCCAGTGTTGCACCACGCGGAGACTCAGTCGAAGTCAAAGGGCTTCAATCTCAAGAACTTCAAGGGCATGCTTACGAAGCGCGCGGAACAGTTTGATCAGAGAAAGATCAAGAATCATTTCATTACATCGGGTGCGACCTTGGGTGCGCCAAACAAAGACATCGATCACTTCAAGAGTGAGAGAACGAAGGCCAAGTTCGGAGACATCCGCGAATATACCACGACCAACACAACCGGCTCAAACAATCTACCGACAGTGAAGAGTGTGAATGATTTCGAGTTCGACACAGATCCGACTATGGATAACAACTACCAAACACGATCGGGAGTCATTCAGGGGCGGATGACAAAGCTGTCGGCTAAACAAGAATACGACAACGCCGTTTCCCCATTGAATGATACGATTGTTCCGTTCAGGACAAAATATTCCACGTAGAATATAAACATGGATCCAAAGTTTGCACTCTTCGAACATTTCTCAGGCTCATGTAATTCGCTTTGCAACCAGAGCAACCTTGCGACACCGCTGAAAGCAGCTTGTGATCTAGGATCGCAGTCATACTGTGTAAGCGATAGTGTGTTTTCTCCGGAGTGTCAAACACACACCGACCGTGTGGTACGAACATTGGCGTCCCAGAAGACTTCTATCCCATATGCGAATCCGATAACCATTCCAAGCGGGTCCAAGCAGAATGTCAATGATTATTACTTGAGCCTTGTGGATACCATTTCGACACGAACCGCTGCGATGGCGTCGAAAGAGTACAGTCAGCTATCGGCCGCTGATGTCTCATCGCTGGTGGGCATCTTCAAAGCTGAATCCACGACAGAGAAAACTGGGTACAACTCTATCTTAGACAAGACTGAGCAAGCACTCATTAGTCGTGGAATCGCGTTGGACAAACTGAAAACCGGAAGCTGGATCAGCGAACGCATCCAATCAACAATCGCCACAAAGATGCAAAAGTGGAAAACCGCGACGGTCGCAGACATTCTTGCCGATATGCTGTTCGACATCAAACACATGAACGTGTTCGCAGATTGGTACGTTCCCGCGATCGAACTACTGATCAGCAAACTCACGACCACTGATCTCAGAAATCCATTACTGTATGACATCGCGCATCCAACGCTGGTGCGAATGATTGACAAGTACATCATCGAGTTCATCACCGGCAAGACCGTTGGCGCAGATCTGTACAGCACAGATCTGAGTATGAGCCCGCGACTCTATGATTCAAATATCTACGGGGCATTCAAGATCATTGCCACCAAGCGTGCGGCCAACTACCCGCTTCTACTTTTGTTTGCGGCTGCTAACAATGCAAACTACAAATACTGCTCCACACTCATTGATCCTAGAATCGATCCAGTGTGTGCCGCGATGAAATCAGCTGGAGAGAAGACTCCCGATGTTCAATACAATCTATACTGCACTGATCGAAGTAAGTTTGGATTAGATGAATGCACCACATACTTCCAAAGCCAGATTACCGCCTCTGTGAATCCAGATAGCTTGTATTCGAAGATAGTTGAACTATCGACTGATGCCAATGGAGTTGTCAGCAAAGCTCTGCTGGACAAGTACTCAGGGTTGCAAGCGTGGCTGAAGACCAAGATCCAAGATCAAGTAGTCATGAATGGAGATACTCCCGTCATCACATCGGTATGTGGCGCGGCTGGTAATCTTTCTATCGCTCAGTGTGGGCAGCTATGCGCACTTTACCCCGATATGTGCGTCGATGATCAGATTCAGAAGTGCCGACTCCCGACTTACCGATACGCTCAGAAAGAATCATTTAGTGAAAGCGATGACGGATCGTGGATTCTGTACATCTTGTTTGTGATAATAGTGTTGATCGCTTCGGGATTTCTTTTCAAGCATCTGAGTTCGCGCCGCGAAGTATTTACAAAACTAAAATATAGCCACCGTTAATATAATACATAACCATGCCGGCGAAACCATTTTCACTTCACGTAGATTGCAATCTTAACTACCCTCTTCAGGAAGATGGTAATATCACATACGGACCTCTGCGCGTGATGAAGCTAGAAGCTCACAAAGTCTTAGTCCAAGACATCGGGATCAAACTAGTCGATTGCGATGTCAATGGAAAGCTTGTCATCACCCCGCATACGTCATACGCCGATGTACTCAAGTTCGAAGACAACGAGTATGTATCGGGCACCACTGAGCCTTTGACGGTCAAGGTTTCCAATCTCACAACTGACTTCATTCGCATCGAGCCCACCGATTATCTATTCACATTCACATTCGTAGAGAATGAAAAGAAACCAAAGAAAGAGGCGGCGTCGAAGAAGAAGGTAGCTAAGAAAGAGCCCAAGGCGAAGCCCGCGGAAGAAGAAACCAAGGTAGAAGAGGAGGCGCCCGTGGAAGAGGAAACCAAGGTGGAAGAGGAAACCAAGGTAGAAGAGGAAACCAAGGCGGAAGAGGAGGCGCCTGTGGAAGAGGAAACCAAGGTAGAAGAGGAGGCGCCAAAAAAAGAAGTTGCTAAGCCTAAGCGCAAGGCCGCTACGAAGAAGAAGATCTCTGTATGAGCAAGCCTACGATAGGAATGTGTTTATAGTTGCGAACAAAACAGTTTTGGCGACAACGTTCATAGGCTTCGTTAGATTGCCACTGACGATATACTCAGACAGCAAACTTGTGCAGAGCGCGATGCCAACCGATTTGCTCATCTTGGACGTCATTCGCGATGGTGGTTTTATGATTTTGATAAATCGACATTGTACGTCGTCATCCATTTCGGATATCGCGTTGTACATGATCGACCCCGGCCTGATGATCGTCGCCATGTCTTCTAAGTCAGGAGTCGGTTCGCTTCTATATGATATCATTCGAATGAATATGTACGCGAGGCCGAAGACTAGTACCAGTCGGAAGAAGTCATTTATTTTTTTGTCGGCGTGCTTAACCCCCAACGTCGCCAAAATCCGCGGAACTGGCTTGGGTCCCATTCTTATATTTGGGTGGTCAAACTCCTTCCGACCACAACTGTAGTTTGGTTCGGTGCTCATTGCGATTGAGTAGATCCACAGATGATTTGGCGTGATCAACGTATCGCTGCGGTCCGCATACTAATACTCCTATAGTCTGCCCTTTTGTGAATCGATGCTGGAGAATCGCCGTCGTTAGTAAAGAAATGAAATCAACTCTCTTGAAGACGCAAGCACGATGGGCTAGTGCAACCGGCGACTATATCGTACCCAAGTTTGCCGAACACCACAGATTGTAGATACACAAACTTAGACTTCGCGCTTTCGGATACCACGGTCTTCGCAGAGTGTCGGCTATTGGAATAGAAGATTCGGATCTCAGTATTGCGCACTTCGTTCTTGATAAACAGCAACTCCGCATTGAACTCTTTGATGATGTCGATCTCAGAGATGCTCCAGTACAACACGCTAGTGTAGTTATTGGTCTTCAGACTATCGCGCATCGCTGATATGAAAGCAGTTATGCCTATACCCGCGCAGAAGAAGTACCGAACCTTGTAGAGATTATGAAACCGAAACTTGGACTGGATGATGTGCCCTACGCATATTGATTCTGAGAAATCAACTCTGTTTGCGAGAAGGTTGGCAAGCTTGTTCGTCCATTCACCAACGCGCTTAATAGTTATGATAGCCATATGCGAATTGCGCTTCTTAGATAGCGTGAATGGATGCCACTCCCATCGACTCAAGCAGTCGTGGTTTATGTAGATCGTAGCGGTGCTGAATCGATCCAGAAGGTTCTCATATCGATTGTCGTCAAGATAGAGCTTGATCAAAGACGGCGTTATCACGTGCCTTGCGATCCGGACTCTGTACTTGAATAGTTCGTATCGGTGATACCAAAGATACAACGCTAGCAACGGAAGCGTTAGAATGAATGATAGATTAATTCCAAGCAACTGTTGGCATCCATGGACTATCACCATGATTATGCTCACCACCGCAAAGATCCTGTGCAACGTCTGATTCGTGCCAAACCGTATTAGCTTGTAGTGGTTCGCTGTTGCAACCGTCGCGATCGTACCAAACGTCAATACCAAGATCATGCCGGTTATGTACGGAAACTGACCGGCGAAGTATGCATACGATATGCGTATTTGTACATCTGACTTCGGGACCACGCGTACTTCATCTCTGGAACATCCATCAATACAGTTCTTGACCACTTGCTGGACGTGGATGATGTGTCCGATGGTATGCACTACTCCAAACACTAGAACTTTGATTCCAAACACGCGGTGGAACCATGGCGAGTACTCCGACGGAAACGCTCTTGCGATGATATAGTCAGGAATGATGTTCGACAGCTTGATCATCGGCATGAGGATGTACGCTAGATTGATCAAGATTATCACTGCACATGATCTTGCTACGATTAGCCACACCGGGAGGTTATACCCGGTTATGATTACAGCTCCGATGGAGACGCAATCAACGACCCCTAGGACCATAACTAGACCATACTTACGCCAACTAACTTGGCATCGTTTGCTAATCAACATCAGATCTCCGATAGGCGCGGAGTGCGGAGTCGATTGTAATATCCATAGCCACGACTTCGCATATGAGGCATACGAAATAGTGTGCGTATGTCGATTCACTAAAAACTGCGAATCCGGAAGTCTAATGCTTAATAGCTGGTTATAACATTCTTTTGCATTAGATGCGTCCAAGTTATGAGACCGCATGATGTCTTTGAATGCGGTTATCAGATCATGGATGTCTATATACTCATTCAAATCCGATACCTGCTTGAAGAAACTAAACTCTCTAGATATGACTGGCGGTCCTCTATCTGTTCGCATTGGCGCGTTCAGGAAGTCGGTACGACGAAACATTCTCTGAGTACTATACTATATAGTCTCGTAATCATGACGAAGTTGGAACATTTAACAAATAGGCTCAGCCTCACATTGTTCGCACTATGCATGGTGCTACTCATAGCATGGGTGGTGGTTACGATATCCATGATGAACAAATACCCGATGTGGGATGGCACCAACCGAATCTACAACACGTTTAGTTCGATCGTAATCATAGCCGCATTCGTCGCGATGATGCTTCGCAATCGACTAAATCTAAACCTATCGATCAAAGGCGCGTTCCGGGCGATTCAACTGCGCTGGGACAAAGTTATAGATTCTGGCAATACCCCGTACTTCAAACCGATCGTCATGAAGATATACAGAGGCGCGTATCGCAAAGTGTTGGACACCAACATCGAAAGCGATGCACTCGGCTTGCCAATAGTCGGCGTAGAGTATGCGCTTGACTCATTCAATATGCCAGTGTATCTGAACTATTACAAGAACGCGATGTTTGATATCAGGCGACTAAAGCGTGCCGAGATATTTGATGAATCGTATGGACCAGTCTTCGACAAGGTCGCTAAAGTGAATATGTTTTACGATATGCTGTCTAAGACGATCCGGGTGAAGATACTCGGACAGAAGTGTATGATAGTGAAGCCGTCTCAACGCGACGATCTCTTGATACATCGCGATAACTACAACTCGTTCTTGTATGATGAGTACAAGAACGGAGCGTGGAAGCACGAACTGATCAAGTACAACGACGACGCGATTCGCAGCGGATCGCTCATGAATGGGTTGTACTGGCTCCTTACAAACACAGTTTCATCAGATCCAGCGCGGGTGGATCACCACAACAGGAACTTCTACCAACCCATATTAGATGAACTCATATCACTCCACAACATTCTGAAGCCAGATGATGTCGTCATCGACGCAGACAAGATCGGAGTCTTGATTAGCGCACTGTCAGGATTCTTAAAATCAAACAGCCGCTTATCGTTTAAGACTCTTGACAACAGCTACACCAAGGGGCGATTCGCATTTGTCGTGCTGAACAACATAGGGCCGATCCTCAACAATGCTAGTATGTTCGTCATAGAATCGCCTAGCATGGATGTGGAAGAGTTGTATCGATCCATAACAGATAGCAAGAAGTATGTACTATCTTTTCGAAACGCGTGGGGAAACCTAGTTGGATCGTACTCGATCATGAAGAACGTCTATGAAGTCATGAATCTATTCAACTCGCCTACACACGCCGGCTTGCTACAGAGTAGGTTGGTTACAAAGTTGGGCAACGATCACTCCGACAAGAAGATCAGAATCAAATACTTACTACCTTACCTTGACAAGGAGACTTCCAAGCATGTGAAGGAGCACAACAAAACCTTGAAGAAGACTACTCAGTTGATGAACACTGCGATCAAGCTACTGGCGGCTACCAAGATCGTAGATGATGTCGGGTTAAATACCAAATCTGATAGCAAACGATTAGCCATGTGGTTTCCCACCGCATCTGCACCCAAGGCCGATCCAAAGCCTATGCCACTTGTCGTGCCCCCTATCGAAACGCAGCTTGTAGTGAAAGGTCCGCCGGTGCATCTAACCACATTGAAGTCTAGTCTAACAAATGGAATCAACTACGTGAATGGTTTATCTAATCGAAACCAGTTGGTACCGGTCCGAAGCGCAAATCCTGAATCGGATAGTTTGCTTGCGAAGGCGAGGGCTATGATCAAGATGAAGATGATGTTTCGAAACAAGCGCAGTGCTAAGCTTGCGCTCATAACGAAGATGCAATTGGCCAAGTCTCAACTACTCCAAAAGAGCAATGTGAATCACAAAGTGCGCATGGCTACGATCAGGTACTTCAATGACGCGATTACTGAAATGAAACAAAAGGGACGCGGGCCGGATCCAAAGCAGATTGAAGATCTGTTCATCAACGTCAGTAATGGGAACATATCGACTGTAGAAGCACTACCCGCGGATGTGAAGAGCCAAGTTTCAACTGAAACGCATGATGTAGAGCTTGAAGTGTCAAAAGCAATGGAAGCGCAGATGCAACACATGCAAGCTGATATCAATGAAAGCAATAAGCGGATCAACGCATTGAGTACAGCCAATGCCAGTTTGGAGCAACAGCGCGACGCCTTGAAGAGTGAGATACTGGCACGAGATAATAATTCGGAAGCTCTACTACAAGCCACTGAAGAAATGAGTAAGAAGAAGCTGGAGAACGAACGCCTGTTGCTAGCGCTAGAAGACAATCGAGCAAAACTGGAAAGTTCAGCGATTCAGATGGAACAGATCAAGAACAAGAACGCGTTAGATGCTGCGAACTATCAAAACAAGATCAGTGTATTGGAGAACATGAAAGTAGAAAGAGACGCGCTTGAATCTAGTAAGCAGAACCTTGAGACTCAGATTCAAGCGATGGCGCAGATGAATCAGAGTGCGATCCAGTCGCTGTCTGAAGACTATGATAAGAAAGTGCTGGCAGCGCAGAATGCGACCAACGAAGTCATGAGAAACGCGAATGCGGATGGGATAGCGGCGCTGAATCAATCTCATATTGATGAGATAACTAGATTGAAGACGCAACTCGACACTGACATCAAGCGCTTGAACGACGATGCTGAAACTGCTATGCAACAACTCATGAACCAATTGGACGAATCAAAGAAGCGAATCGCAGATGCGGACAAGACTCGCGACGAAACGGAACGCAAACTTGCAGAGATGGGCGACAAAGTCAAAGATATGAAGGTGGTGGAGGACGATCTTCGAAATCAAATAGCGATACATTCGGCGATGGAACAGGAGTATCAGGCCAACACTGTGAAGATGAAAGCGATGGAAACTGAACTACTTGCTAAGATCGCTGAAAGTGAATTCGCAAAGACTGATCTCCAGAATCGGATCACTGAAAGTGAATCAACAGAAGCCAGTCTCCGAAACAAGATTACCGAAAGTGAATCAACAGAAGCCAGTCTCCGAAACAAGATTACCGAAAGTGAATCCGCAAAGACTGATCTACTTGCAAAGATCGCCGATAGTGAAACCGCGAAGACTAATCTCCAGAATCGGATCGCCGAAAGCGAAACTACAGAAGCCAATCTGCTTTCCAAGATTATCGAAAGTGAAACCGAAAAGACTGAACTACAGAATCGTATCGCCGCAATCGAAAACATCGAAGCCGATCTGCGAAACAAGATTGTCGCCAGTGAATCTACAGAAGCCGATCTCAGATCTGCGAAATCTGAACTCCAAACGAGGATAGCCGAAAGCGAAAACATCGAAGCCGATCTGCGAAACAAGATTGCCATTGGCGAATCAACGGAAGCTGAATTGCTAAATCGGATTACAGAAAGTGAAAACGCCAAGACTGATCTACTAAACCGGATCGCTGAGATCGAAAGCAAGACTGAGACGAGTGATTCAATGGAGGCTGAATTGAGAAAGAAGCTTTCCGCCAGTAAGAAGGCCAAAACTAATCTGAAGAAGCGCATTGCGACAATCGAAAACACTGAGGCCGATCTCAGAAATCAAATAGCCGTGAGCGAAAACGAAAAGAATGATCTACTAAGCCGCATCACCGAAAGCGAATCCAAAGTAGCGGCGAGTGAAAAGGAGAAGGCCGAATTGCTTGCGAAGCTTGCCGCGAGTGAAGCCACAAAGGCTGATCCTAGTCAGATGGCTGAGTTAGCCGAGTTGCGAAACAGGGTTGCGGTCAATGCTGTGATGGAGAGCGAGTACCACGAGAACTTCAATAAGATGGAAGAGTATAGCAAGGCGTTGAACAAAGGGAATGCCGATTTGGCGCAAAGTAAAAAAGAAATAGAAAACGCCAAGTCCATCATCAAGAGTCGCAATGCGCAGATAGAAGAAGCGAATGCCACCATCGAAGACAATGAAGTCGAGATCGAAGAGCTGAAGATCGCGAACGCGAATCTCCTGGCGGAGTATAAGAAACTGAAACAAGAACAGGCCAATCGCAAAGCTCAGGCTGTGGAGAACAAACAAGTATTGGCAACTGAAGAAGCGCGTATCAAAGATGTTTTCAAAATCAGTTCGAAGGCAGTCATGGTTGGGAGCCCACCGACGGCGATGAAACTGAATGACATTGGACTAGACGTGCTGGCAAGCATCAATCACTATATTAAACTAGATGCCGACCATCGGCGTCGCTTAGATGCAAACCTAGCACTCAATCATCCTTTACGAGCCCTGTACGTGTATCTATCGTCTATGGGCGTGGCTAACCTTAAGAAGTTGTTTCCGACAGAGAATACGTTCTGGGAGAAGACCAACGTGCTCATCGAATGCCTGAAGGACTACACGCGGAGCGAATATGATAAGATGATTGACTTGATCGAAGCTAGAGATATCGATGTAGATGCCATTTACCCAACGAAGTATCCGCAACTGTACCATCTACTGAATCTTCACCAAAGAGGCATTGTCCCACTGAACACGGGTAAAAGCAAACTCGTCATACAGAACGCAGCGCCTCGTCGTGTGTTTGCTGAGCCGCTTGCGGATATAGAGATTTATGAACCGGAGAGGCTTGACTCTCCCAGAGAATGAAACGCAGGATACAATCTCTGATTGAATATATACAATGGATGAACAAAGATACCTAATCAATCGACTGATTCCGACGAACGGTGATGTCGGAACTATCTATAGCGATGATGAAATGGCGGCCTTCAAAATCCAGAGACTTGTCGCGATGGCTACGGACGACTCCAACGTAGAATACCTCGTCGATCGAATCATCAAACGCGCCGACCTATTGAGAAACGGAAACCAGGTCGGCTTCCGTCCAACGATCAAAGCTCAGGTGGTTCAGTATTTGACTTCTTGGCAAAAGCTCGGTCGATTCGATCAGATGACAGTCCCGTTCGAAGGAAAGACCTACAAAGTGTTTGTACTATCGCCCATCTCACTTCTTGACTACTACAACGAAGAGTTCATCAAAGCCTTCGCTGATACTATACTCCCTGTTCCGGATGCAACCAAGGTAGTCAGTGTAGTTGATCCAGGTGGGATGTATGCTCAGCAGGAGAGAGTGCTTAGAACTACAAGTAAGCCCGTCCCGTTCTATGAACGCGCTTTATATAAACGATTAGTGGATACTAAACTAGACCATCGAATCGACGAGACTGAAGTCCCGTTCTATAAGATGGACCACAACCCGCGCATGCTTGATTCGGAACGCAAAAAAAGAAATGTCAGCACCGATGAGCTACCTTCGTACCACGATCGTCAAGGGCTTTCCTATAGAATGAAACCAAACTACTAGTCTTTGACTTCGATGCGACCCGTCTTCGCGCGCCGCTTCTTCACGATCTTGTCTGTCTTGGGATTGATCACGAGCAGTCCGTCGCACGGGATGCCGTGTTCTTTGAAGACCGGGATCAATTTTTTTGATTCGTAGAACAGGTCCAGCGATATGGTTCGGATGGTGCCGAAGTTGCACTTGAACATCGCGGCAAGATCGTCTGGCTTCATAGGATTCTTGATCGCAGTCAAGAACAAGTGCAATACACACAGTGCGCGGGTGCTCGACTTCGCATTTGGATTAAGAAGCTTGTTGTCAGTAGTGAAGTTCATCAACACGTGCAGGAACTCGATGTCCGAATCCAATAGCTCAATCTTCGTCGCGTATGCGTGGATGTAGCTAATCTCTGGTTTGATGTCGCGAATGTCGTCCATCAAGAACCCGCGATCAAGTAGTTCGCGCACGCGCTTCTCCCCTTTGGAGAACGTCTGCGAGTCAATATCAAACCACTGATATATGTCAGCCGGCCTGAATAGTAGCATATGACGAAGACATTCGTTGTTGGTCATCGCGGCAAGAATCGCACGTAAGATTGTCCCGCGATAGATAGTACCCTCGCGGCGAAGATGCTTGAATTGCTCGGACACATTGAGTAAGATGTACTTCGGTATCGATTTCTCTTTTCCGATCTTGTGATTGAACGCAAACAAGATGTTGCGCACATGGATCTCAGGGGATGAGTCGTTGCTGGATTGTGATCTCAAGATCGTTTGATAGCGATGCGCGTTTAGCCCGACGCAGCGCAATCCATTCGACATGGCGTTGTAGTTCATGCTGGAAGTTATCGTACTCATGTCCGCAACTTCCACATTCTCTTTCAGCAAACCGCATGTCGCGCAGACATACTGATTGTTCGTCTTCACGGTCATCAATGTGTTGCACTCGGTGCAACGATCATACTCAATCGGGGATTCATCTTCGCAGATACTTGGACTCAAGCGCTGGAAGTAATCCTCGAAGTTGGAGAGCAATTCAAATTGATCCATTCGTTCGATACAATCAATATTATATTATAACAACACCCTTCAATTTTACAGATGGAAGCCAGCGATAACCAGTACAAGCGCAATTGGAGCCCTGTTTGGTGGGCCATAAATAAAACAAAAGCCAATCTACTAGGCATATGTCTCATGCTTGCGATACTGTACGTAGGCTATCTTTTGATATCGGATATCACAAATGGGATCGTTGCCAATAAACTCACCATCACCAACTTGGCAATCTTAGAAATCATCTTAGCCATGGCCATGTTCAAAGTATATCCGCACATGTTCATGCCTTGGTCTAGCCCCAAGAATCGATTCACGGGGCGGTACATCTTAGATAAAAAAATATAAACGATCAATAGGATACAAGCTCAAGCATAGCTAACTCATACGCATAGTCTTCATCACTCTTGAGCTGAGCGGCGACACTCTGTGTTGGGGCGGCACGAGACTCCTTCCAGTCATTGCACGCTGCCACAAACGAACGCGACCTCAGACCGGTGCGACGGCTTTCATATTCACCAATCTGACACTGGATCTCATGAGGGGTTAGTCGAGTGAGCATGTCGAAGTGGTCGTACTGTTGCCACGTCGGGAGGTCGTCCGCATACTGGCACCTTGGCATCGCGATGTCGATCGATCGAACACAACCCGCGTTGATCTCAAGGACATCCTGGCCCTCTGGCTTCACTCGGATGGTGATCCCAAGCATCAGAGCGGTGAGACGACGCGCGAAGTCGTCGGCAAACATACCGGCTGGACGCTGTTGATCGACCCACTCATTGATCTCAGCATCAGAGGAGAAACAGGCGATTAACTCTTCATCGTGGATCCACGAATCCACAATCATCTGGCGAAGAACCAGGTGATTGTCTTCGTGCAAGAACTCAAAGCCAGCCAGCGCCAGCGCCTTGAGGACGGCACGGTACCAACAGTTGCCATCACCCATCACGGACACTTTCATCATACCCTCAAACGGTTCGATAGCGATGTGCGACATGGCTCAAAATGGATATATCAAAGAGGTCCATTTTGGGATTTTATGCTCACTTCTTACCACGTGCATCCCACCAGAATCCGAATGCGGCTATACCGAAGACTACGTTTGCGCCTATGTGAAGCACGCTCTTAGAGATCAAGAACTGACCTTGGGGCCTGTCGATCAAAAAGTAAGTCGCCACCACGGCGATAATCAAAAGCGCCACTAACGCGGCAAGAATCAAAGTCATTCTTCTATACGTAGCTAAAGATGATTCGTCAGATACTCTCGAAAACTCATTCTTGCATTCGCAGCGAATCTAGATATGCGATCCGGGTTGTGCCATACAGTTAGCAGTTCGCTGTTGAGTTCTCGGTTAGTGGTTTGGATCAGTTTCATATCCGTCTCGTAAGCGTCCGATCTACAAGCAAGTGCGTATAGTTCATAGTCTTCGCAGTACTCAAGTACTTCAGTTTCGACCACCAGCTTTAAAATCTCAGACGCAGTTATGAACTTACTTTCAAACAGAGCGCATAGCACGCCTGCTTCTATAACTTCGAAGATATTATTGATTCCTATCTCTACGCCCTTGCGGATCTGGAACAAGGCGATCCAATCGGTGTAGTCAAGCAAGTATGGATGGATGCTGATCTCATTAAGCATATCTTCATCGATGTTGCGCACCGTGCGTTCATTCAGATTACACACTGTATGCGGTGGATCTGATATGAATGGCTTGATGCAGTGGTTGATGAGCAACTCGTTCAAGAACAAATGTTTATCCAATCGCTTCAGTTCGGCTTCGATGAAACATAGATTCCGTTTGTTTTGAATCAGCAGCGACCAATGCCTCTCCGTCAGATGCTCGGTATCTAGCAAGTTGTGAATACGATCACATACCTGACTGCATCCACACGATGCAATGAGTACAAGCTCATTCACGAACTTTCTTTCCATCTCATAGTAGCTAAGCCAATCTAGAATGATGCCCCCGGCATAAGGATTCAGCAACAGCTTGTCTGTGAAACAGACTTGGTTCAAGTCATCGAAGGTTATGTAATCGACTATGAGCGCACTACTTTCGATGCGGGGGATCAACCAGCTGCGGATACCCAATTGATCTTCATTGACTAACTCAGGCCAGAGCAATATGAAGTCAATGATCGGATACGCGGCTTCGTTCAACAGAGCGGTATCTAACAGATTGTTCTTACGGAGCAGACTGACTATACGAGACATTGCATGAGTAGTCAGTAGATACTCCAAACACGATCCATTTGTTTGGAGCAATAGATTCAAAGAATCGGAAGCGCGCACTTTGTTGATTAGATCATCAACGGCCATGAATTACCACGCACGTTCGCAGTTCTTGAATATAGTTGCAGTCTCCATAGTCAGCTCCCAAGCCTTGTCGATCCAGATATCGCAAATGAGATCGGCAGCGATTGAATCACTTGCCAACAAGTCTTTACAAATGTTCATTGCATAGATCGGAGGATCAGGGAGTAGCGCGACTAATCTGGCAGCTTCGCGCATGACTTGCGGTCCTAAGTGAAACAACTCGACCCAGCGATCATCAAAAGAACACAGCATTTCGACGACAATGTCGAGACCGTCCGAGTACTTGTTGATCATGAAATAGATGTCATTGATTGCGGATAACACTTGATCCGGATTATTGTTTAAGAGCATCACGCATGATATGTTTCCATAGTCAGGAGTGGAATCGTTGCTTGTGATCTTTTGATCACAGATGTCATTGAACCACTGAGCTGGCTTTGCGAACGCGGAGAGCTCCATTGCTATATTCGATTGGCGAATTTGCAATTTTGATGGCGGACAATCTCTGATTGTATATAGCGGAAACGCAAGTATCGTATAGCACCATGGTATCTATTTCCAAACTAACGAGTCGCGATTTCTACCTTCAGAACATAGACGTCTCCAGTCCGAATGTTGATAACAAGGGAAAGCCAATGGTTCTCTTCATCAAAGCTGCCTACTGCGGGCATTGTACTAACTTCGTGCCCACCTTCACGCATCTGAGCAAGCAATTCAAAAAAATAAAGTTCTGCGCGCTTGAATACACGGAGAACCAGACGCTGCTCAATCAATGGAAACAGCTAGCACATCCTTCGTATCAAGTAGATGGATTCCCCACGATCGTGCTGTACGACGGCGATGGTAATCCAATCAGGGTCGTCGAGGATCGAATGAACATGCAGCCGTTGTTGAAAGATCTAGCTTAGAAGATTCTCTATCGAGCGCGATACACTGCTTGTTGTCAAACAGTTGGAGGCATTCGAAGTAAGTGATCGCATTGCTACACATCGCGATGATGCACGTTCGCTCATGCAGCTTTCTGTTTTTGTAGTTCCACATGCGCCGATTGCAGAACCCGCAGATCGACGTCGGAATCTTTTTTTGACATTGGCGATCGCAAGTGTGGTCGATCAACCCGGCGCAATCAGCGAACTCAAGATCGCACATGTTGCAACGGGTGATGCCGCTCAGTTCAATCTCTTTCATCGTATGATCGATCCAATCGGATACCAATTGGAACTGGGCTTTACAGTAGCAACATTTATACTCCACCATTAGCTTTGAAAGACATGAACCCGGAGCCGAATGATGCCACGATCACGGAGTACCAAATCCAACGCTGAGTTGAGCAAATGACTTTCTGGGAATCAAAGTAGTAAAACAAGATCAACGCCAGGATTCCGATCAAGAAGAGGCCAAGGGTCGCGTTCTTGCGAACCACACTCTGGGTGCGGTGGTTCCACCGAGAGAGTGTTTGTTTCACTTGTTCAACCGAATCCATTTTATATTATTACATGAGATAGATAATCTCAAACATTCAGATAAAACTAACTTTGCCTAGTCATCATTAACAATGGCATTCACCATAAAATAACATGCGCACAGATATGGATATACCAACCGACACACACAAGCACAATGGGCAACAAAACGTCAAAGGATCAGAGCTTCGAGGCCTACGCGGAGAATATGGAAGAGTTGAAGAAGCTGGTCAAGATTGTGATCGAGAAGCCGTCGCAATCTACGAAAGAGATGGAAGAGTTGAAGAAGCTATTGAAGACAATGATCAAGAATCCGTCATACACGATGGACGGAGGGTTAGAGCTAAAGAAGATGTTGAAAACGATGGAGGACATGACTGAGACTAGGAAGGCGTCGGCTGCCATACAAGCCATAATGTCACGAGCAGCTGGACGTACATAATTGTATTTTTTTATATCCTGTGCAAATAATGCCTAGGCATTTCTAACAATGCCTGTTTGCCCACAATCCATCATTCTTGAACATGACTGAAGTCGCAGTCCTTCGTGCTGAGAATGCGTTGCTCCGAGAACAAGTCGAGTATGAACGGCGCATGCGCGCGGAAGAAACCGAGCGCCACGAAGAAGCAATCAGAACTCTGACATTGGCGCTAACTGATCGTCACGAAGAAGCGATCAGAAACCTGACCGATCGTCACGAAGAAGCGACCAGAAATCTGACTGATCGCCATCGCGATTTGATAACACAGCGTTTTGATCAAGTTCGAGGCAGTCTTGATCGGCTCACAGATGGTATCGATCAATTCCGAGGCGGTATGAATCGAGCGGTCGAACAACTCCAAGGCGGCATAGCGCAAGTGGTCAGTGGCGTGAATCGAACGATAGAGCAATTGGATCAAGTGAAAAGTGGTATGGCGCGTGTGATCGGACAAAACAATGTGATTCATGCTCAACTCAAAGACGCTTGGTCCGAACGTGGTACGACACGCCCGAGCATCGACAAAGAGCACTGGTATCTACTTGAACGCGAAGATAGTGAAGATGGATCGGCGACATTCAGAATCCGGTCGGGGCAAAAAAAATATATCGACCGCGTCGGCGCTAACAAGAATGTGCTACTTGCAAGTCCAGCTGCAAATGCAATTGATATCAGACAATCAGTGAAGAAGAGACTGCGCTATATGTTTGACGGAACTGAGGTATGTCGATTGACAAATGCACTAGACTCACGGCTAATATTCATTGGAGGGTATAGGCATCACCGCGCTCAGGTTTTCGTGGAGCGAAGAGAGCGATGTTAGTCAAGAATACTTCCGAACCATCGTCGTCGAATCACTTGAAGACGCTATTGCATTCCCAAACAACTTCGGAGGCATCGACGGGTTGCAAACCATTGCAACTGAAAACATCGATGAAGCGATCGCTTCCTTACGAACCATTGCCGAATCACTCGGAGCCATCGCGCTGCCAAACAACTTCGGGAGCATCGGCGAAGCGCTCCAGGACTTGCGAACCACTGTCGGTTCTCCAGACGACTTGCTTGAAGCATTCGCTCAAACAGGAATATGAGATATCGGATTTGCCAAACTATTGAATATCTCACGATCAGTCTTAGACGATGTGGTACCACCTAGGATATCAATCGCTAATGATTTAAGTTGATCAGTTTTGAACAATCCCAGACTAGGGTCGTATCCTTCAAGCGCTTCGATGTATCGTGGGTGATTGGCAATGGATATTGCACCAAGGTTCTTAGAAACAATGTCGGTCGTAGCTATGAGATACACCGCGTAATCGCTGAGGGTCGGTATCGCTAAGCCAGTTCCTTGGGCTTTGTACTCGGCAACTGATTCGGCGGCGACGCGACTCATGCGATCATCAAACTTGTAATTGTGGATGCTCCCGGGTGAATCAGGACTCACGATTCGTTCGCACTCATTGTCTCCGATCATGGTAAATGTGATTATGCAAAGTATCAACACCGCGATCGCGATGTACATGAATCGAATGAAGTTGCCGTACTTGTTCATGGATGCTTGTCATCCATTGTATAGTATGAGCACAAAAAAATAAATGGTCGGTTAATGAAGAATCGCTCATTGATCTTGGTCAATGCAGGATTTTGGCAAGCGATTAAATCAACTTGTGTTTGAATTCTTCTTGAATCTCAGGAGACAAACAATCAGTGTATTGTTTCATCTTAGTCCAGTCAATACGGTTCTGCAAGACGCGAATTAGCTGATCGTTGAATAATCCACCGACAGCAATTCTTAGTTCTTCGAATGTGTACATGATGTTGTCGTCTGACAAGGTGCGAATCAACAACTCAGTTCTGGATTTGTGTTTAGGATAAGCTCCAAATAGCGACACCCAATCACCCGATTGAAAGTATTCCTTAATGAACCATTGTGGTACATCAATATCCCAACCATTGACAGTTTCGATTATTTCGAAGTGTCTATCAGAGTCCATTATTGTTTGCATCAAAGCACGGATAGCATTCTCTGGAGATCCACTATCGATGGCGCTTTGCGTCAAAAGGCGGATGATCTCTTCGTTGAATGACATATTAGTGGATGGTATATTTAGGAAATAATCCTTCAATTTTACGCTTATTGCGATAGGGCCTGAGAAGGTCAATCCAATGTATTTAATGACTCTGTCTTTTCTTTCTTGCCATTACAAAGAGAGCATTGTCTGCACTCAGCCCCTTGACCACTGCACATACTTAGTAGTCGTAGGGATCAACGCTGTCGAACTCATGGTCTTTTATTGATTATACGAGTGCTATTTTGGCTAAGTTAGGGCGTATGATTTAAATAATACTAAATTGATACAAGCATTATACAATATAACAACGATGACGACGCTCAAGGAACTCACGATGAATGCGATCAAGCAATTGCAACTTCATGTTTTGAATGGCAGTAAGTACGTCAATGCCAAGGATCTACTTTCGATCAAGTCTTACGCTAAAGGATGCAACAACTCTGTTGGCACGCTGATCAAGCGCAAGTCGTTTGATTCGAACTCAATTGTCTTCGGCGCGATTAGCAACGGTGAGTTGATTCAACACGCGAAGTACTCCCGCAAGCTGTCTAAATACTTTGTGGTACTGTCTGAAGTAATGAAAGAATTCGATGATAATCAAGCTTACAATATCAAGCAAGCGCCTCCTGTCATTGCTGATAATGGTTTCAGCTTCTTCAAGGATGCAAACGGCATCGAGTATAATGTGGAGATGCGCGGTGAGCGAACCAAGGATGGCATTTTCTTTAAGGGAAAGGATCTTCAGAGTCTATTCGAGATGCCCAATTTGTGCCGCAACATAGTCGATAATATCACGACCCATATCGAACACACAGCTTCTTTATATTTAACAATACCAGCGTGTTGGGAAACGTAAATGATAAAGAGCTGTTTGTTTCCTACAAGGGATTGAAGAAGATCATCAACAATGCGACTATTGGTCGAGCTAAAGAGTTCTCCGATTGGATTGACGACATAGTATTCGCGGCAGTATGTGGATCTAAGAATCAACGCATCGATGCGAGTAGTAAGATTCTCAATGTCGATGCCAACTTGCTTCAATCGTTTATGAATAAGGCCGCGTCGGATATCAGTTGCTTATATTTGATTGATATCAAACGCACTGCTGGCAATGCCAAGGTGTATAAGTACGGATTCACCAAGAACCTCAAACGCCGATTCAAAGAGCATGTGTCAAAGTACGGAGATGAGATCACGTTGGAGACGTTTTGTTTGATTCCTCAGAAGAATCTCTCCGATGCAGAGACTGAGCTAAAGAATTGCATTTCAGATTACATTCAAACTCACGACGAGTATGCTACAGACGAAGAGCTGATCTTCCTGTCGAACGAAGCCCAAAAAAATATCAAGTATGTCTATAACAGCATCAGCTGCCGCTATTGCGGAGACTTGGATAGCATCAAGCTCCAATACGAAAGTCTGATCAAAGAGAAGGATCATGCGATTGATATGCTCAAGAAGGAGTGCGAACTGAAGCTAATACAAAAAGATCTTCAGATCATGGAGATCTCCAAAGACAATCAGATCAAGGACATGAAGATCCAATTGCTTGAATTGAAACTACAAATGAAAACTGGTCCAGAGTATTAGCCGCTTTGATACCCGCCACTCAACAACACATACAGTAGTTGATCATTTGTGGGATTCTTCAGCTCAT
Source organism: Pythium dissimile (assembly GCA_023336445.1). Lineage (NCBI taxonomy): Eukaryota > Oomycota > Peronosporomycetes > Pythiales > Pythiaceae > Pythium > Pythium dissimile. The sequence continues at coordinate 36,044 of JAADWZ010000026.1, read as the reverse complement.
CTATGATTTTGAGATATATGGACTCACTCAGCTGAACGTTAGGCGGTGCTACGATTGAACTCTCTAGATCTGGATTGGAAGGATCATCGATGTTCAATACATCGCGAATGATGATATCGCGGGTTGATCTAGATCGATCGAAGTCCTTGAACTTCTGCAACTGGTGGTTGTAGCTGAGCACGCATTTCGCGTACATGGGATGATTGAACACAGGAATGTAATACACTAGTTTGTTGAATCTATCCTTGGTACTTGTCGCCAGTTTGTGGAGACACACATCATTGAGATCAGACGCCGGAGGGAGTACATCTAGTTTGTTGCCGGCCATGAACACACTCACGTACGTATCTTGGGTAGGGTTGAACTCATTCGCGGCTTTGTATTGGTAGATCTTTTGAGCCATGAGCCTGAGTGCATCGCTTCTGAAGTTGAGTCTGCGATCTAAGCCAACCTTCAGTTGTTCAAACGAAACCGACTTAATCTTGTAGCAATCTTCAACTGCATAGATGATTATGAACGCGACGATCAATGCCGTCAAGACGATGATCAATGCCAATGGATGCAAAACCGACATTTGCCTATATAGATCCGCCCAAAAAAAATTAGCTCACTTACGACACAGATATCCCTTTGAGTATCGAAACTCACCGCTAGTTAGTTCTTCCTTCCTGAGTTCTACTAGTTGGCTCTGCCTATCAGTGTAATACACACGGCGTATGTTTAGATTCATCATATGCGATTTGATGAACCTCACGCAATCCTTACAACACCGAGAACTTCCTGCGATTCCAGTCTTTGAGAGCCTGGCTACGATCAGGATTTTTTTGTTATTGGTAGCGGACTTAGATCGGCGATACTTGGTGATCGCTTGAACCTCCGCATGAATTGAAAACGGAAAGGTGTCGGTTATGAAGTAGATGTTTGAATCATAGGAGAGTACTTCACGCGTCTTCATATCGACTATGAACGCAAAGTGCTTGTTGATCTGCGTGTTGTCCTTGAGACTAAACTCGATGCCGTGTTTGATATTGTTCGGGAGCAAGAACCCGAGGTCATTGAACATAGATTCCAGATTGGCGGACGACATCGTTGTTTTAATGATAAGCACGCTTCAATTTTGTCGAAAGCGGAAGCGGCCCCAGTCAAGGCTACGACTCTCTTCCACGACTTTTTGCTCACTCTTCTTAAAACCAAGAACCAAACTCATGAACAGACTGATCATCTCGGTTTCATCATCCACGTGGTAGTACTCACGACCAGCGATTAACTTATACCGCTTGTCAAACTCTGCTATCAACACTTTCTCCAAAGCCAATGCATCTTCGTGTTCAAAGAAACAAATGTATCGACTACCTTTCTTGTACGATTTGAGGCGTGATAGGTCGCTTAGGGAAGACATGCCGATCTTGTATCTTTGAGTCCCCACAAGCTCACAGGGTTGGATCAGGTAGCAAAATGGCATATTGAAATCTCTTAATATATATACGGCAATATGTCTCAATTGTTCTTCGGAAAGCGTTTGTCTGAGTGGGTCCATGAGATCCACGTTCGGTTGTGTGCCAAGTACGGTACGGAGGCAAAGAAGATCAAACATGAAGGGTTTAGATTCGATAGCTACGCGTGTGTGTTGGTCGCCGTACTCACGCGAGTATCTCCCGCGGATGTGTTTGGTTCTCTGCAGGGGACTCTAGATAAGAACAAGTATCTAGAAGATGCACACGGGGCATGGATCGACAATTATTGGAAGTGGAAGAACACGCATCGTGCCCATATATCGGAAAAAAGAAACGACAAGGCCACAACCAGTGTAGAGAACCTTGAAGCCCCTCAACGAGAACTGTATGAAGATATGATCACGGAAGTGTTCGCGCTCTTAGCGGGATCGGCGCTACAAGCTGGTATGCAACAGCTCACGATTTAAGTCCGTCGAAATCGACATTCGCTCATCGCAGTACGAGATCTTCGCATTTGTCTTCTCGCTTTGCTGAGCGATGATCTCCTCTGCCATTCCAATGTAGGTTAGCACATTCTTGTAGCTTTCATTGTCAGGATCTTGTGCGACCATCAGCGCACGTTTGCGGCACATGTTTAGCTTGCGATATGTGTCAAACGCGACGCACTTGCGCTTGTGCATACAGTCTCTCAATTCCTTCAGGACTCGCAATGAGACCTGAACTTTTTTTATCGGATCACCCACAAGCGTCTCTCCTTGCACCAGCCGATCGATGTCTTCAGAGACCTTGCGTTCGAATGCTAGAATTCGCACTTCTTGCTCACTAAGCACAGCCATGGCCGTTGCGAAATCTTTGTACATACAGAGATCCACATCATCACAGATGCTCTCTAATGCGCTAATGAAATCGCACATGATTATGTTTAAGGATCTAAGTCTGCCATTTTACGCTGATTCACTTGACAAACCTGGTATTTACTTGACGACGTTAGGATTGCCAGTAGAGAATTATTTTTCATAGCAATTATATACCGCAATCATGTTTATCGATCAGACTCTTGTCGTCCAAGATCTGGACAAATTCGTGATACTCAACTCAGAGAACGCGAACATAGTCGCGTACATCAACGTACGGTGTAGTCTTCAAGAGCTGCTGAACATCTTTTATACCACCGATGAAATCATGTACCATTCCAATATGAAGGAGTTGTATGGTACATCGTTCTTGTATGGAACGATGAAGTGGATACATCAGCGCCGCTCCATTATCAAACAAAGCTATTTCGTGGCTAATCGATGGACATACGTCAAAGAGTACCACTACACACCGTCGGGCGCAATCGTGATCATGAACTCGGTTGAAAAGGCGGACAAGGCTGAACTCTCTGGTATAACTGCGCTCTACATCATTAGTCAGTTGAGTGATGCACTGGATACTCGAAACAACTTCACATGGAACATAACCTTCAGAGGCAAGTCTGCAATCCAAAGCAAGGCTCACAAATCACACTTGACGATGCTCGCAAAAGGACTCATCTCGCTACCAAACATAGTCAAGAGTCGGAGAATAACGATCCAACAGTTCATCGACGTCGCGGTGTATGCGGACAATGAGTACTGTACCAACTGCGTTCGACTCATTCAGCGAAACATTCTATCGCCCACGGTACAACGATGTAGATTATGCGGCTATAATACGTGCAAGAAGTGTATCCATAAGAAGGAGATCTACATCCAAGATCACTACGGATCGATCTTGATCTGTACCAAGTGTCTAAGCCGACTGGAGTACTGCGACTACTCGACATTGGATTTGAATCTGAATCCATACAAGCGGATCGTGAATGATACGCCGGGCTACGATGCAGGTGTGAATGTGTTTGGTAAGTTAGTGGCGATGGTCAAGAAGGATCCAAGTCTGATGCGCTTAGTAGAACTGATTCTTCGTGTTCCTCGGCACCGCAAATGGAAGCGCACGCTTCGCAAGTATTTGACTTTGCATCCACCACTGAAATCGTGCATAGTGTCTGGGACAGATCTGAGAAGCTATCTGTTCAACCCAACCGTCGACGGAGTTGCTCCGAACAACGAGCCCGAGCGCGCTGCATGTGCAGCTAAGATAGACAATCGCACTTTGAGAGACAACAAGCATCTAGAGGCTATTTGCAATATCATGAACGAAGAGCTACAGGGATTACTGACCATGGCTGTACTCATACTACAAGAGACAACCGACGTGATGTCATCTACGGATAATCGAATCGTGCAAAGCTATGACAAGAGACTAACCGTATGCCAGCACATGGTCATGACCGGCATCCCGCTTCTGGCAAACAATCCACAGGCAGACATTCGGTTTTGCTGTATCCCATACATACAGGCACTGGGGTGCAAATTCTATATGGGCTTTCCTATATTCTCGACCGGTGGATTAGTTGTAGGATCGTTTTGCACCATGGGCATGGATCCAAAGATCGTAACCCGCTCTCAGTATTCGATCATGTCCAAGTTCTCGAATGCAATCGCCAATATCATCTACAACGTCAAATGCGAACAGGAAGATCAAAAAAAGAGAGAATCGCTCTCATCAGACACTAGTGAGCTAGAGAGTCCGTCTTAACTAAAGCCCAAGTATCCGCACATACTCACAACTGACATCAGTAGTATGATCCCAAACGCATATATGCTCGTTGTATTATACACTTTGGAAATGTCAAGAGACATTACATAAGCGATTGCTGCCCCGATGATTCCTGTGAGTGCCATGCGTTCATTGTCCTTGAAGCGATACTTCTCTTGAATCCTGTCTGCGACGGCCGAGCTAATCACGTTCGACAGCATCTTGCTTTTCTGTCAGTTTTCGCTTCAATTTTGCATTCTAGTATACAGCATCATGGCCTTGGTAAATATCGGCCCGGGAAACAACTTCATGAATGCCGGCCCCAACGCCGAGCAAGAAGATTGGAATCAACCAACTAATCCAAATGATAGATTGAGTAGTTGCGCCATGGCGTTTGATCAAACGTACATGCACATCACGAGTATTCGATCCAAGATGTTCTGGATCTTGATCTTTCAGATTGTGATTGCGATAGTGTTCATTGGCGCGGGCACGTTCGCGGTGCTCAAACTAAAAAAAATCATTCAGGGATTGACTCCAGTTCCATCGTCTTCGTGATCATCTTCCGCGTGATGACTGTGCATTTATCAAGCATCTGCTTATGCTTCACATAGTCGCTTGAGTGCCAAAACTTCCAAATGCTCCGCTTCTCCCAGTAAGTACTCATGATGTGCCACTTGATGCGCCTCACCTTATCATTGCAAAGCCAAAGGTAGTGCAGTATGCGATAGACCGCGCCTGATCTTTTTTTGAGACTGGAATGCGCATCAATGAATGCCCTGAACTCTTCAAGATCCGAATTGATTTCTTTTGATTTAGACAGTTCTCTGTTCGCCGCAACCATGGCTTCGTGGATACTAATCAAGCATCTGTAGTTGGTGTCCATGGTTCGCGCTATATCTTCGTTCAAAAGATTTCAATTTTGCCAATCTCTGTAGCGATCGATGCAATTGCCAGCCTCGATCCATTCTTGAATCAATCGAGGCCGGTACAGATACTCAGTTAGTTCCCGGCGAAGCCACTCCGCGTTCTGATACATAGAAGCGTAGTCCAGTTCTATGATCGCCCAATTGATGCAGTAGTACATTTCCAGATAGTCATCAACTCGCGCATACGGACACGCGAGCCACATTCGCGACTGGAAGTACGCACGATCTACTTCATCTAGCAAGTACGCGTAAGAAGAATCTTCGCATACCTCTAAGTGGATACCACAAAGAGCACGAACTTGATCCATCAATATAGTGTTTAGGTTTGCGGAGGTCAGTAGCTTGGAATGATGTAGCTGTTCGAGTCTGACATTCGCCAAGCGGAGCATATGCCGACTGTACCCTAGATCTTCGATGTCTTCGTGTTCCATTGCTATATGATGATACCGATTTGCTATTTTCTCAAAAAAAGATGCTTTGCTTATCCACCACGCAGGCGGAGAACTAGATGCAAAGTAGATTCTTTCTGAATGTTATAGTCTGAGAGGGTGCGGCCGTCTTCTAGCTGCTTGCCCGCGAAGATGAGACGCTGCTGATCCGGAGGGATGCCTTCCTTGTCTTGGATCTTAGTCTTGATCGCGTCGATCGAATCGGACGCTTCCACATCAAGCGTGATCGTCTTACCGGTGAGAGTCTTCACAAAGATCTGCATGTTTGTATATTTGTGAAGACATTATTCAATTTAATCTTTATTGATCGGAGTCCCGACGCGCTCCAACTCTTCGCTCGACCAAGCATCTTTCTTCCCGCCACCGTACTTGCGCACGTACTGATACTCGACAAGATAATCATTGATACAACAAGGTGGATCTAAAGCATACACAACTCCAAGAGTTCTACCGTACTTGTCTGGAGCAAGGAGCTTCACTCGAACCAACTTATTGCCGATCATTTCGCTCAGTCGCTCAGTACCACGCATACACGCTTCCTTCTCGGAAGCAATCTTAGATTTCAGTTCAGGGGCATCGATGCCATTAAGTCGCACATTCACCTTTACGAACTGATTGAACTTTTTGAATATGACAGTTATCGTATCGGGATCGTAGATGCTACATACGCGCGCGATGACTTCGTCTCCCTTGAACGAAAACCGGGGCACGGTCGAAGGGTCAAGGTCCAATAACTCACGATGCTCTTCCATTATTTTCTATCAAACATACTTCTTGCTGAATAATGCGCCGCGACACTTTGATGCAGTGAAGGTACTCCACTAGCTGTAGCTTGATCCGTTCGAAGTCTGGCCCACGTGCTGTCGCGACGTTAGACATATCGATCAGCGCCGCGGTGAATCGATCGATTATCGTTTTCCATCGGAGATAGTCTTGATCCGATGCCGGGCCCATGATGTTCGCCGCGAACTTGTCCGGATGACACTTGCGCAACATCGCGTATAGATACTTCTTTGACGGGACCTCTGTGAGTTTGAACTGATCGTGAATGGAGATGACCACGCGCATCGTGCGGATGAACAGGTCGTAGTCGTCTTTCATTGAATAGAACGGGCAGTTCGGACTCATCGGAGGAGGCAAGCGATGTACGCGCTTGATTCTGAACTTTATCGGCGCCTTAGCCTTCGCGCGCTTGACGCCGCGCTGCACCACTTCACAGGATGTCTTCGACATTACTTTTCTCTTCAGTTGTGGAGAATATCAAGCGGCGCTGGTCATTGTTAGCTTCGCCCAGGCATGGTTAGCTTCGTCCAGGCAAAAAAATAAGTCTATTCATCCAATGGCGACCGACCATCTCAGACAATGGCGAACAGCCATCTGAGACGTTCCAGATCTGATTTGATCGCAGAGAATACAACATGGTCCAGCTTTTTCAGTTTGTCAGTCTGGATGTCGATCACGGAGCAGATCATTTCTGAAATCCAAATAACGATCGCATGCGTCGGAGCGTACCCATCGCGCTGTTCCCTAATCATGTATTCGTAGAACACTGAGTAGTCCCCTTGCGAAAGCAGATGCCCGGTTAGCATATCATCGATCATGTTATAGACAGCTGAAGACTTGACGCGGTTGAAACACTTTTGCGTCAGTGCGATGTTCTCTGACATGTGGCATACTTCATTTAGATTGTCGATCGTGGATTCGACTAATTGGCGATTGTACCACGGCGATATCTGGTGAATGATATATCTGAAACAATTCACATCCACAATGTGGTCCATCTCTACGTCCGATGGAAATGATTTGTCAATGATCAGAGGTGAGTTCTTGCAAGAAGCATAACTCTTGGTCCGCAACTTCGCTGACGATAACATATCGCTTGACCGCGACGAGTGTCTAAAGCTACAGTAGTCATAGTTAGGCTTACAGCTTATGGTACAACGTTTGCAACGTCTGCCGGTTGTCCATCTTGAAGATCTGTGAATGATGCATCTTCCGTCGGCACCCAGTCCATCGATCTTCTTGCATTGCCTATTCGCACACCTGAATGGTTCGCGGTGGTCATGACAGAATCCGCCATTGCCGGGTATCTTTTTTTTCACGCACTTGTATCCAGAGCTATTCACTCCGTCGCAAGTTTCAAAGACATCAGTGGGAACCCACTCAGTTGCGTTGGGATTCAGCATCTTTGATGGGTGTATATAGTTGGATGCAAAAGAATCAATTTTACTGTGCCCACATTGCCAACAACTGACCATAGCCTTCGACTATTTCGCTCATCGATACTCCAAAACTGTATGCGACCATGAGTTGCCCAAACGCGATAAGCACGATCAATATGATCAGCTTTCTAATTTGCCACTGACCGCGATCTTCCGTGTCGATCGATATCCAGTCGTCTTCAACCAGCTTCCCGAAGTTGCGTTGTATATACACCACCGTGTCGGCCGTGGCGTCGAACTTACGAGTCAGCTCAATCATTCGTTCTTCTAGAAGAGTCAGTGGGCGATTCCCTTGGTAGATCGCAGAATCACTGTACGCGCGATCGGCTCCCATGTGCCGCTTGCAGCATGCGTACTCTTGGGATAGCGCTCTCTTCAAGACTTTGCATCGAACGCCGCGCTGCGTGGTGCCGTTGCATTGGAATAGTTCCATAGTTCGCAAATTGTAGAATGATGCGTCTCTTCAAGATACAAAGGCGGGCAAAGTTAGCTTTGACCACACGTCAAGCGTCGGTGTCAAGTTTCTAGCTTTGCCAAGCTAAACATAGAAACCCAACAGATCGATGCTGTACGTGGTAGTTGATGCCACTACCGATAACTTTGATACAAGAGATTGAATCTCTCCAATATTAACATTGACCACCAGCTGAGTAGTCGTCGCATTCGCGAGTGGTAAATAGTTAATCGAGTTGATCGACACAGACGCAGCGGTAGTACCAACGTGAGCATGTGTGATTAGCAATTGAATCATTCTACAGTTGTTTGGAACTATATCTACAAACGAAGTTGTTGTAGTGGCTACGGTTCCACCTGAGACTATCGTTAGATTAGGACTGACTCCATAGAAGTTGCCTAACTTGACAATGGACATAAACGATCTTTGTTCATTACTCAAGAAGTACATCGGCACTTGTCTCGCGTTGGTGGTATATCCAGCTGGGATATCTCTGAGCGTTTCTATAGTTGCGTCGCGAGTGATCAGGTATCCTGGAGTGGTTGCATGGTTCAGAGCAAAGCAATAGTAGATCTTCCCATTCGCAATCCCGCCTCTGTTGTATTGAAACGTAGTATCGATAGCGTCTTGTGCGTCATTGATTGTTCCCGGTTCAAAGTGGTTTAGCACGATCGTGTTTGCATCATATACAAACGCGGTAGTCAATTCGGTGAATGTCGATGAGTACCGAGCGATGTTGCTAATTCTAACTTCATCCAATGCAGCATTAGCTGAGATAGTCCCGCTTGAGCCAACTCTGAACTCATTGAATCCAGTTTGAGGGAGTGCAATTGCGGAGGCCACAGTCAGTCCTAACACTCCGTCGAAGAACACGCGGTAATTAGTACCACTATACACGATCGCGATGTGATACCAGTTATTAGCCGCAACCGTTCCGGTTATACCGGACACATTGGCCATGTTGAAACTGGTACCATTCCCGAGCGATAGGTTGAACGTACCGAACGCTGCGAATCCCACTTGTAGTACATTTGCTTGTGCGGAACTAAATACAGATCGCGTCGCCGTACGTGAGTTCATATTCACATAGAACTCAATAGTCCAAGGATTCGCTGTAGATAGTGTATATGATGAACCAATCGATACACTTGCGTAGCTGGTAACCGCAGTGGATGTACTCAGGCTAACAGTTCCATACTTAGCTTTCGTTGTATAAAGTACCGCGGCGCCGTTCAACGCCCACTGATTCAACAAAGTGGATGGTGAGTCGATTACTAGACTGGTGTCAGAAGTAATCTGGATAACCGTTCGATCTTCACCTTCTGCTTGGATGGAATCACCTACTTTCAGATCGGTAGTGAATGACGTACCGATCCCTGTTATCGCTGTTTGCAATGATCTAGGTGCGATCGTTCCAGTCAAAGGTGCGGACTGCGCCAACCCGTTGATCACCCCGTTGGTAGTCAGATCGATGTTTGTACTTCCGATATTGATCATATCATCAGCGGTTGCATTGTACGCGTTCAGATAGCTGATCGTGTATGAAGTATTGCCGGTGATGATGACGTCGCCCATATCTAAGTATTTCGCCAACAGCTTGTTTCCCCACACGACTCCAAGTGGCGAAGATGTATCAGTAGTCAAGAACATACCGTTTTCAGTTGGCTTACTCACTTTGGTCAAGGTGGTAGTCGAATCCGCGACTAAGATATCACCGACCGCGTACGAACTATGGCCACTACCGCCACTAGTCGCGGAAAGCGGCGGGGACAATGAAGTAGTCCCAATAACTGTAAGTCCAGTAGTTTGAACGGTTCCGCTAATGTTCAGATTGATTGCCGCACCATGCGTCCAAGTCATGAAGTCGCCATACACGCCGCCGGCTGAATACGCCAACATCACGAATGTATTGATGTCCGGTTGCCTCATCCCGAATCGACGGTCTAACGTAGAATGCCACAGGCAATTCACACCAGACTGACCACTGGCAATCGTTTTAGTCGCAGGATTAATCACAACCGGTCCAGTAGTTAGCGACGCTACACTCAGATTATTGATTCCAGATACGCTTCCTTCCGAGTTTAGTACGAGCGCCTTGTTCGCGGATGCGGTACCTGGAGTCGCGGTAGTGTAGTTCAGTTGGGTAGCAGTCGCAACTACCAGTACTCCACCTAGCTTCAAACCAACAGATGACCCGTTATGAGTTGTGATATCTAATGCAGCAACAGATGTAATGTTCGGCTGAGCCGCAGTTGCCAATGTTCCAGTCAGCGATGTCGCACTAAGTGATCCAATCCCAGAGATATTGAAACTAGAGTTTAGCACTAATGCCTTGCTTGCAGATGCGATACCTGGAGTCGCGGTAGTATAGTTCAGTTGGGTTGCAGTCGCAACTACCAGCGCGCCGCCTAGCTTCAAGCCAACAGATGACCCGTTATGAGTTGTGATATCTAATGCGGCTACGGATGCGATGTTTGGCTGAGCAGCTGTAGCAAGCGTGCCATTGATCCCGCCACTCACAGTCAAAGATGAGAGTGTTCCTACGCTTGTGATATTAGGCTGGGCGGCAGTAATCAAAACGCCTAAGATCCCGCCACTCACAGTCAAAGATGAGAGTGTCCCGACAGAAGTAATGTTGGGTTGAGCTCCTGTCGATAACATACCGGTGAGCGCTCCGCTCACAGTCAAAGATGAGAGTGTTCCGACAGAAGTTATGTTCGGTTGAGCCGCCGTCGTAAGCGTTCCTATGAATGATGCGGCGCTCAGACTATTGATCCCAGATATACTGAAACTAGAGTTGAGTACAAGCGCCTTGCTTGGAGATGCGGTCCCGGCCACCACATTTGTGAATCCTAGTTGCGTAGCGGTCGCGGCAACGATGGTCCCTCCTAGCTTCAAACCAGTTGTAGAACCATTGTGTGATGAGATATCAAGCGTTCCAACGGAAGTTATGTTCGGCTGGGACGCGGTCGCTAGCGTCCCATTGAGCGCTCCACTCACTGTCAAGGATGAAAGCGTTCCGACAGAAGTTATGTTTGGCTGAGCCGCTGTCGCTAGCGTTCCAGTAAGCGCTCCACTTACTGCCAAACTTGTGAGTGTGCCAACACTTGTGATGTTTGGCTGAACTGCTGTCGCAAGAGTGCCGATGAACGAACTAGCAGTTATCGAACCTGAGATTACTAAGTTTGACGGCATGTTGAACGTTCCGGCGGACAGTACTCCACTCACAGTCAATGATGAGAGTGTCCCAACAGAAGTAATGTTCGGTTGTGCCGCCGTCTGCAACGTACCCGTGAGTGATGTCGCTCCCAGCCCGACGATTCCAGATACGTTCCCTTCTGAATTCAACACCAATGCCTTGCTTGCAGCTGCGGTTCCAGCAACTACGTTCGTGAAGTTTAGTTGAGCCGCACTCGAACTCACTAACACGCCATTCAGTTTCAGACCCGCGGTTGATCCATTGTGTGATAACACATCAAGAGAATTCATCACATGTATTTCGCTACCGAGTGTATCAGTTGAGATCGTTAGATGCCCCTCTGGAGTCAAGTCGATATCAGATGTACTAGCTCCGTATCTTAGACGCAAGCATAACCCATTCGTGCTGGCTACTTCCAACTGAGACTCCGGGGTACAAAGACCGATGCCAATCTTTCCAAGTGCATCGATAAATAGGGCATCGGGGTTATGCATCGTTTGGAATGATACTGAACCATTCCCGGGTGGATCTAAGATCATTCGGGTGTATTGGGTAGATAGGCTTGTGAATCCATCGAGGTTGAAGATATGCATTTGTATATTGAATTGTTTAGAGATTCAGTAAGCACAGGCAAAAAAAGCTAGAGCTGCCAGCGACACATTGAATCCACTCCGCAAGACATTTGATGTGAAACAGGTGATCGTCCATTTGGCAAGCAAATGTTCCAGGACTGGCTTCAATTTTAAATAGCATAAAATCGCATCCACAGGCGTTTAGATACAATCATGAGTGAGTGGAAGGATCGATTCTCCAAGTCTGTGCTGATCTTCATCGACAGGGGCTATCGCCTAGTCGGGTACATCAGACAGGGGCGATCGGCGTACCCATGCGCGAACTGCTACTCCTTTGGGATTTGCTCATCCACGAAAGACCACAAGAAGGTCAATGGGCAGCTGTTTCTCAACACGGTGTCCTTTCATCAGATGAAGAAGCACCACTCGACTTTGATCAAGTGCCCGTACATCCCGCGTGAGGTGTTTCTGTACATCTATTCGTCGGAGAAGATCTGTGGCGATTTCATGGACGTCCGATGCGGATTGGATTTGATCGCGGCAAACGGTCGCGGGTGGATGCGCTTGTAGATTTTTTTGCAAAAAAATGCATATATGTAGTAAGGGGGCATTGCTTAGCCGCGCACTGTTTAGGCAGTGTGAATGAACGCGCAGTGAGCACGCTTGCACTCTCCTCCGAAGCCGCAGATCTCTCCTTCTTGCTTTGCAGCGTGGGTGAAGTAGCAGTCCGCACGCTTGCACTTGCTCCCGAAGGTGCAGATCTCGCCTTCCTGCTCTGGATTGTGGGTGAAGTAGCAGTCCGCACGCTTGCACTTGTTGTTGAAGTTGCAGGCGCGAACCTGCTTCTTGGTGGCGGTCATAGTGGTAGAGCACATTTCTGATCGAATTTCTATTTTATGCTCAAATCTACGTTTTCCTTTTCTTGTCCCCGTTCCTTACTGTGTCTGAAAGGTCTCGTACTAGATCTACCAAGATTTCATGTTCTTGCTTGTGGCGCTGTTCGATTGATGTTGAATGTTTCTTCAGATCTCGTACTTCCTTGGCCAGTATCAAGTTTCGGCGCTTCATCCGATGAATCTCCAGAGCAGAAGCCGCGACTTGCTGTTGCATCCTGAGCGTCGCATCGCAATTAAAGAATTCGTCTCGAAGCGCATTCTCATCTTCATCGAACTCCTCCGCCTCTTTCTTATCACGCGACTCGTCCAAACATCGCACGTCCAATTGAATCATCAAGAGCCGCACGTGGTCTGGAATCGTGTGGCGCAACGTGTTCTCATATCGCGATTTGAGTGGAAGCTTGGGTGAGTCGGGATAGCAAAACGGACAGTCTTGATCTGGCCGCACTCCACAAGGAAGACCGGCGGCGATTGTTTGCTGATGTACTCGAAGCTTGGCGCCTTCGGTAGTGTGGTTGTAGGTTCGATCACGCTCTTTTCGTAAGCGACTCATCCAGAACGAAGGAGACTCTCGGTATCCGAACACGAATCGCTCCCACGCTTTCATCAAAGACGTTGGACTTGATCGCTTATCGCGCTTCTTGTGCCCAGAATGATATCGCATCTGGAAAAAATAAATCAACAAAAAAATGATGACGATCGTACTCGTAGCACCTACGAGAAAACTCATCGAATGAATCGACATACTCGGAGGTTTCAAGTATCGTACTGGAGTCGAACAAGGGGATCGTGTAGCCGTCTTCGATGTGGCCAGTGAAGAGAGGATCGTAGTCCGTTCGCCAGATCGCATTTGTATGGACCAACAATTCGCGAAAAGGATTCGGGCCGCGGCTACTAGAGACAGTTGCATCTCCAGCGCTCAACGGGGCGTCAGAGTAGAGTAGCATTGAGGCACTACAAGAGACAGAATCCCCTGCGTGCTCTAACACCGACTCTTCATCTGATTCACCAGTTTCCAAAAGCTGGGTTTGCTCTGTTCGTCCCATCGTTTTGGGAAGTGAATGGTCGATTACAGATCTTGGGTGGGCGAAGTTAGATCCGACTAGTCAAACTTAACTTTGACCGGCGTCTAAAAAAATTAATTCAAATAGTCCGCCAGCGCATTGCCAGCTTCAATCCACTTACGAACGAATCGCGGATGGTGTAAGTATTCGATCACTTCGCGATTCAATTCCAGTCGATCAGTTTGGATCCTGGAGTAGTCGTAAGTGAAGATCGATGGGTTCTTACACAACTCATACCAATCGATCTTGTCTGGGTTGGCTCTCAAGATATCAATGGCATTCAGATTCAAATTCAGATACTCCCAATTGATCTTAGTTTGATTAGCTTCAAGGAGATGAATCGCATTCGGGTTTGAACTCAATTCACACCAGTCGATGTGATCCGGATTGGCTTCAAGTAGGTGAATCGCGTTCGGGTTTGCACTGAGGAAATCCCATTCAATATCGTCCGGATTAGCTTCAAGGAGATGAATCGCATTCGGATTTCTACTCAGCATATCCCAATGAATCTTGTCCAGATTAGCTTCCAGTAAATGAATCGCATTTGGGTTCTCACTTAGTCCGCTCCAATCAATCTTGGTTTGATTGGCTTCAAGAAGACGAATCGCATTTGGATTCGAACTCAACATACCCCAATGAATCTTGTCTGGATTAGCTTCAAGGAGATGAATAGCATTCGGGTTTGCGCTTAGTATCTCCCATTCGATTTCGTCGGGATTGCTTTCTAGGATGTGGATCGCGTTGGGGTTCCAACTCAAATGATCCCACCAAATATAATCTGGATTTGATTCTAAGAGGTGAATCGCATTTGGGTTCTGAGAGAACGACCACTCTTCATAAACTTTGTCGCGATCGATCCATTCGCGCAGAATGAGATACGGCTGATGTTGAAACTCAGTGTTGGCATTCATCGTTATTTAATTGATTTGCGCTGTCAATTTTGACAGCAAGTGGTCTTATGGATCACGAATGGTCTTCTCGATGGCTTCGCGGGACGAACTAGAATTCACCATAGACATTGCCCGTGATCGCATCGAACTGACCATACAGTCCAATCATCTTACCTGTCTGAGGGTCGGACTTACCGTACAGCCCTAGGCGCTTATCCATTTGCTTTGACGGTTCACCGCCGACGCGGTCATGGATATCGCGCATGGTGCCAATATGAAGCATGCTGGCACGTTCATCGTCTGACATAATGTTAAATCGATCATTGAGCTCCTGTCGTCGAAGGGCGACTGTTCTTGCTAGCGTTGGTTTAAACTTCATATGACACAGTCCCGCGATGACTACGCACGCGCCTGCCGCCAATGAAGTATAAAGAATTGGAACGGTCTCGGTGCTGATTGAGATCAAGGCTAAGATGAACAACACGATCGCTGCGAAGAAGAACGCATTCCTGGCGATCGAATAGTAGTTAGTTATGGTCCCGTATCCAAGGACCGTGCTGGCGAATATATTTTTTTGTGCGATTTCGTAGTTCGTATCTAGTCCTCGTGAGTAAGCCATCTTATATTAGACTGGCAAAAAAATTATCGCTACAGTGGATCGTCTTCCATCATCGGAGCACCTGCTCGCGCTTGAAGTATGTCAAATACATCCAAATAGTCGGGAGTTTGAATCGTATCGACATGCGTTTCATCGATCATATGCCAAGTATCAAACCATGAAAGGGCGGATTGTAAATCCCATGCAAACCAACGAGCATCTTGATACATGTCCTAAGAAAGTCTGTTAGGATTCTATTGATCGCATCTTCTTCACAGGACCACTCACTTCTTCAGGCGAGTTTGCAACCTTGCGCTTGCCTGATGCTTTGACGTTTTGTCTGAAATCGATCCCACCGGCCATGTATCCTTGTCGCATAGGCGCTTCTCCGATCGTGGCGTATCGCTTTATGCACTTCTTGACGTACTTCTCTTGGCCAGAGATCATTCGTACTCTGATGAATTCATCTTCGCACAACGTTGGTATCTCCTCAGTCTTGATTGGATCACGTCCTTCTAGTGAAACATCGACGTAGTTGTCGTCGGGGATGCGTTGCTTGCGTCCTGCCAATATTGCAAATTTATGCACGAGCTTTGACTTCTCCGGATTCTTTGTCGATGTTCTTGACTTCCAGACGAGTCTGTTTTTGATTTCACCTAGTTCATACATGAGTGCTTGATGACGAACTTCTGAGCGGACACGCTCTTCTTCTAGCAGACGAGCCCCTTCTCGGCGCGCTTCCTCTATCTGAATCCGCGCTCCGCGTGCTTCCTCACGTGCTTCCTCACGCGCTTCGTCTCGTGCTTCACGTGCTCCGCGTGCTTCCTCACGCGCTTCGTCTCGTGCTTCACGTGCTTCACGTGCTTCTTCACGCGCTTCGTCTCGTGCTTCCCTTAGTTCTGTAAGAAGTTGCTGGTGGCGTTCATTGTTCGCGCGTAGTTGCTCTACCAGTTCGTCTCTCTCCATTTTCAAAAATGAAAAAGAACCAGTGATTCAATAGAGTAATTATCGATTCGTAAAAAAAGTAATTACAACGTCATCAGCATGTGCTCTTCTCGCGCTCAGGATGGAGTGATTGCTGGAGTAGCTAAGTCGAAGCATATCGTAATGTTGAATTGACACTTTGTATTGTAATATACAATGAACGAGTACGCCATCAACGACAAGATCTACATCGATGCCAAGGACATCAAAGAAGCGCATCCTAAGTATTACAAAGGATGTCGCTCAATGCTTCAACTGATCGCTAAGCATGGTCATCAAGATTATGTTTATGGTACGATCGTAGGCGATGCGGTTGTCGTATCTGCGAAGATGAGTCGCAGAACCGGAAGCGTCTTCATAGCAAAGAACGAACTGACTTCGCTGTTTGATAATAATCCAGAGGAACAGTCAGCTGTCGCTCCACCTGTGATCGAAGACAAGGATCTAGTCTTCTTCAAAGACGAAGAAGGTCGTACGTACAATGTGATGATGCGCGGAGAGCGAACCCAAGAAGGCATCTACTTCAGATGCAAGGATGTAATGGATGTGTTTCAGATGTCACTACTGAGCAGAACGGCAAGATCCGAGAGTGGAGCATCACAATCGATCTTCTAGATGAGAAAGACAAGAAAGTCCCGATTAACATGGAAAGCGCGACAGCTTCACAAGTTCCAATCGAGAAAGGCTACCGTGCGTCGTATTGGACTCGCTCAGGCTATGCAGGTATGAAGATGACTGACTCAGCGCCTACGATTATCTCTGTGGGCAAGAACATTGGTAAGAAGAATGAAACTAATGTTTTGACGCAGGCCGTGAAACAATGCAAGAGCAAGTACGACGCAAAGATCAAGACCGGGTACTCAACCACTCGAGTCCAGTCTGTGCCTCCGCAGTCTGTTCCTTTCCCGATGGCGGTCAAGAGCTGGAAGGATCATAAGCACAAGCTCGAATACCCCCTATTCATTCAACCGAAGCTCGACGGCATTCGTATGCTTGCGTCTATCAAAGACGGTGAGATAACGTTGCTGACCAGACGATTGCACGCCGTCCCTGGGTTCGAGAAGATCAAACAAGATCTGAAGGCGATGTTCGAAGCGTCCGGTCTGACAAACTTCGTGATTGACGGCGAACTCTATTCACATGGAATGAACCTGCAGTCTATCAGCGGCATCGTGCGCAACGAATCGATTCCAGAGAGTGAGAAAGAGACTCTGAAGTACTACGTGTTCGATTGCTTCGACACAGCCCAACCAAGCATGGGCTTCGATGAGCGAATCAAGCGCTTGGAAGAATTCGTAAAGTCAGCGAAATCGAATACGATTGTCCTCAATGACACTCTGTTCGTAGCAGACGAGGCGCGCGCTGACGAATACTATAAGCAGTTCGTGGTTGATCGATACGAAGGTGTCATCTATAAATCCAAGTCCCGGCCATACGAGTTCAGCTTCGACAAGGAGAAGCGATCAGGATGGTACCTCAAGCGAAAGAAGCAAGACGACGGCGAGTTCCCAATCGTAGGCTTCACTCAAGGTAAGGGAAAAGATCTTGGATGTATCGTATTCGAGCTCCAGACTGCCGATGGTAAGATCTTCAATAGTGTGCCTAACGGAACGTATGACTACCGCAAACAGCTTTACACGACTGCTGTTCAATCGTTTGAGACTACATTCAAAGGTAAATTAGCGAAGGTTGTATTCGACGATCTCAGTAAGGACGGCGTCCCATTGCGCGGACGTATCGTTCAAGTAGATCGCGACATGTCGTTTGATTAAGTGCATCATCTTTTTTTTCTCACAGCTGATATAGCCAAGCATGTATTCCGGTTGGACTGATCACAACGATATCGATAACTATACGGATGACATCCACAGTTTGATGAAGGATGTATCGATGTATCCGTCTTCATCTTCTTATAGATCCGTAGCACCGAAACACACAACGACGCCTATTGAGAACATCCGTCCGGAAGCTCCAACCGGAGTCGTGATGAATACACCTGAGCCATTTGAGATCAGACCCAATAGCTCTATTCCCGATGGGCATCCTGTAGGGAGCCAACCGCGATACAATATATTGTACTCAGGGCCACCAACTGAATCATTCAGAAACAATGAATCGTGCATACGACTCGACAGAGATTGGATCATCTTTCTCCTATTCATAGCGGTGGTGATACTGGGCGTTCTCTTGGCACAAGTCAAATCATCGAACGCTCAGTATGAGAGCACACTGAAACTGCTGTTTCTGCAAATGAACAAAGCTAACTATGCCAGTCAAAGTTAAAAAAAATCACCTAATGCTTGAACCCAGCGATCCTACGCTGCATGTACTCGAACGTGTGATCCATATCATCTTCTATGCTCTCTGATAAATCGCGCGTGGTTGAAGTTGCAGGCTTTGAAGGTTCAACTTTCGCGATGTATGCGTGGTAGATACCAAGCTTGGAGTCCCACTCTAGAACTACCTTCCCGTTGATTCCCAACTCGGTTAAGATAGTATCTGCGTCTGTCCATAGAATCATCGAATCGTATGGTGCATGGTCTTTAATCTCCCGAATGAATCGCTGTCGGTCATTTGTGTATTTAGAGCGATTGAAACTATAGACTGCATGCGCCGCGACATCAGTCGCTGGTGGAATCACGCTGTTCAACAACAGCACGAACGTAGCGACGTACTGCCTTGTGAGATTATCCTTGAGGTTGAGATTCTTGATGACTTCAAAGACGCTGGTCAGCTTCTCAATAACTGTCATTTTTTTCCTGATTTCACCGATTCTGAGTATGTCGAAGCAATGAGTGGCGCGCGTGAGAATTGTCAAAATCTAATTATTTTTATTAATTATCGAGAAACAATCGATTGCCATATATAGTAATATCGATATATCGTTCAACATGGTTGAAATCGCAGGCGGCAAGAAACGAGTAGTGAAGAAGAAGACGACGGCTAAGAAGCCTGTCAAGCGCACGGTGGCTAAGAAGAAGCCGGCCACGAAGAAGAAGCCGGCCACCAAGAAGAAGACGACCAAGAAGTAATTTATTTCTAACCCACGCGCGTCCTTTTTTTGCTTGCAAAATTGAAGCACCGCTCACAAAAAATAGATGGTATTAGTCTGTGCCCACGTCATCCTCCGCGAGGAAGCTTACGAGTATGAATTGGGAAAGTGGTGCGACTATTGTTGCGATCGACCCATCAGTGATGATTGCGATCATGAGGTCATAATGCTCTATTCGTGCAAGTACTGCGACGAGTATATCCACTTTTACCCTGATCACTACTGGTTCGACTATACGCAGATGTACGACAGTAGAGAGTGGCTGCGTGAAGAGTTGCGGGAATATCTCTATCACCCAGATCAGATTCGCAAGTGGATCGAGAAGGGAAACGATGTACTGGAATACTTGCTTTAGCCACAGACAAAAAAAATACCCAAAAGTTAATCTAGTGTCGGAACGGCGTCTAGGATTACCGAAAGCTAATCTAGTGTCGGAACGAACACTTGTCATCATTGCATCGCTTGCCTTTACGACACGCGCGGATGACGATTAGTTCGCATCCTTCATTCTCACAGTAGCTTCCACGAGTGACGTGGGGACACAGGAACTCCGGTTTGATATGAAAGAACTGACAACACTGATCTGTACATGAAGAGTAGGAAGGGCATATTTTTTTTCCATTTTGTAAAGCCGCGCAGAACCCGCGACGGGTTTCTACGTACATAGGCGGATCGCAATCACTTGCGTTTGAATCACTCTCAGTACTTTCTTCACTTGACTGTGTCTCCATTTTCAGTGGAGACGCGATGTTTTCAAAGTGCTGCTGAACCTGTGTCGGGTCCAGTCCATAGCTATTCATGATACCGACAATGATGCCAAGCATATGGGCTTGCAGCCAGTCTATGTTCTCAACTGTGTGCATAGCTAGAGTGATTATACTATGCGTACTAATATTACAATAAAAAATAATCACGTCCGCGTTTCAGACGTGTGAGCTCGCCCGATCGTGTTGAATATTGCCGAACACACCTGATCACAGAAGTGATTCACCGATTTCCTGATCTCTTTCACCTGACGCATAAACATCTGACCGCAGCAAGAACATTTGATCAATCGCGCAGGATTCCTATTGAGCGGCACGTCCGCGTACATTAGCATCTTGCTCCAAGATCCAAATACAGACACCACTCGCGCTATAGAGAACGGGAATAATTTTATTTCTCGTTTGACTGGAGAGCGTCCATTGGATTCATAAAACTCGCGAACGCGGAACACGATTTCTTCTTTGGTGGCCATATTTATATTTGGAACCAGTGCAATCGATATAGGATAAAATAGCAGATCCAATCACTTGTTATAAAGCAAGATGTCGGACAACAACTATCTCGCACTCCGTGTCGCCGTGGCTTTGATCACGACGGTCGGCTCAATCGTATCGCTCGTCTATGGCATCCTCTGGTTGATTCCAGCGGGGCCATTTGAGACAGTCAATACTACTTGGGGAGTCATCCTCATCGTGTTCGCGGTGTTCGGAGTTTATGGAATCGCTTTGGTTGTCGCCATCGCGATCATTTGCTTGATTGGACTTGCGATCATCCACATGATCCATCTGATCATGAACTGCTTCAAGAAGAAGGAAGAAGGAGTTCTCCCAGTCCTTACGCCTTTGCCTTAATCAAAAAAATATAGCATAGCCGAAGCTGTGCAATTCTTTTTTTTATTCGTCGTCTTCCTCAAGCACGTCGGCCATATCGTCGTAGTCGTCTTCGATCTTGTGCGCCGGGCTTTGTCCCGGTGCGCTTCCCATATCCTGTTTCACCCATTCGCGAAACGCTGTCGAATTAGGGATGACCGTTCCTCCAGGCTCCATGCTATAGATGTTGCGAAGGTAGAGTACTCCATTCACATCGATGATGTGTTTCATCAACAACTCTGAGTTCTTGAACGTGGAGATGATATACTCCGTCGATTCGGTGGTCGGTCCACCCACTTCAAGACTACAGAATGCTCTGAAGTTGTTCGCAAGAGTCGTGAGCTGATGAAGCTCTGTGTTCTTGCTGTAGTACATGTTCTGCATAATGAACTTCTGGTAGATGTCTTGCGACAATCGATACTCCTCAGTTTCGCGCTCGATCGTCGGATGGGGCACGTGGAGGATGTTCCCATTGTACTTCTCGTAGAGCATCGTGTGGTAATGAACCAAGATTGATAGGAATGCCTCATGGTACTTCTTCTCAGCCTTGACCTTCTCAGTCAAAACTCGATCGCCCAATCGATCATATGTGCCGATCGGATTCTTAGGGACGAACCGAATCTTGAATCGATATGAGATGAATCGGCGCCACACAGCATGTTCAGTAGTCGGCAAGTGGAAGCAATGATTCGTGGTGACGATCTGGCAACAATTGACTCTGAAGTTCTCTTGCTCCTTGTAGATCTCTCTGCCCGCTTGCATCTCACCTCCGGTAAGATCTTTGATCGTTGAGATATTGACTACTTCGTTCTTATTACTCTCAGAGTATGAAGCCATGCGCGCGTTCTTGAATTGCATAAACGCTGAGTTGGCGCCTCCCGACTTGCCTCTAGACATATCCGTGATGACGCTCAGCGGGATCTTCTTCGCGTAGGCTGGTCCTAACGTGCGATTGAACAGCTCCATTAGAAACGATTTGCCGTTCGAACCTCCGCCGTGGATAATGAAGAACAGACTCTCTTTGGGGTACCAATCAAGCGCAGTGCTGAAATAGCACAGTAGAAACTCTAGAGCATCTTCTTCGCCTTCCGGTACTAATGACTTGAGTACATCCATGACAACAATGACTTCGGGTCTCTTCGGATCGTATGGGACGTAGTTGGTTTCCGTATAGAGCGAGATCGGATAGTTGTGATAGTGATCGATGAACTTCACATCCGCGCCTTGAAACTCCAAGACTCCATTCCCGACTCCCAATATGTTTTCCACTTGATCTAGGTTCTCCATGAACACATTGTTCTTGAACTTAGCTACGCTACTCTTCACAATGTGCTGCTTGTATGCGTACTTGGATAGCGAATGATTATTGTCAATGAATCGCTTGATCAGCGCGATCAGACTCTTGACTTTGGATTCATCTCTGGTATCATCCGCGGAGTAATACTGCTGTAGATGTTTCAACTCCCAAAGGATATCCTCTGCGATGCTTACCAAGTCTGAGCTGATACTGTTCATCAAACGATCGGGCTCTGTTCCAACAGCTCTCCATTTGTACATCTGTCCGTGCTTGATATCCGAAGATTGGTTCGTCACGAACTCGTACCAAGAGAACGGGATCTTGGAGCCCATACAATCGACCGTCAGCATCTCATTGCTAAACATGATCTTCAAACACTCTGCGAATTCATTATCACCTAGACGTCCTGTGAGAAACGGATGCACGATGCTGTGCAATATCTTGTTCGTCACGCACTCTTTGGTATAGTTGGTCATTTGATCTGGATGATCACAAGTGCCCCAATGCTTGATTGCACTGGGTGTGTATTTGTTGTGGTACTTGGCATTCTTGGCTTCCTTCCAGTTCTCATTGAACACATCCAAGTCGGCAAACTGTTTCGCACGTTCTTGCGTTACGATGATCGCAACGCATCGGTAGTAGTCGCCATGGAATGCTAAGCATCGAAGGATCTCACGCCATTGTTCGATTGTTTCGAAACGATCCGCGTGAAGAATCTTCAACCAATCATACAATTGCTGATACGAAGCTACTTGGTTCTGCGTCGCCGGCTTACTCTTTGCCATTTCGATTATGAACTGAGCGCGCGCCTTGTCATACTCTTCTCGGTAAATGAGCTTCTTGTTTTGGACTAGTCTCTCATCAAGCATCTCTTCGAAGCTCTGCGTTGGGTAGAATACTCGCTTCTTGATGAATCCGTTGGGATCTTGAAAGTTGATCGACGCCGCATACACCAGATTAGAGATTTTGCTGATCGGGGTCGTGTATGAATCGCCAGTCGTCTTCTCCATCTCTGCCTCATCACCATCCATATCGACAACAATTAGTTGATCGTGAAGCTTTAGCGGTTCTCCTAATTCATAATCTCCTGATCCGATCAGGGGCACCGGTGCCAATCTCATTGAGACTTGGAAACAGCTTCTGAATACAACGTTCAGCTTCTTCTCGAAATCTTTCTTGATCGCCATGCTGTTGTACAAACGATCGTAAATGCCGAATCGTACCCGTGGTGAAGTCATGATCGATGGGATCACGATTCTGAACTTGGATATGTACAACTGCGTGCGCTTATCGAACGATGGCTCGGAGCTGAACAAGAAGCATGAGTGGCTCTCCGTACCTTTCGGAATGTCTAGATTCGTCTGAATGATATCTTTGAACAGTACTCGAATGAACGTCTGTGCGACCTTCTCAAATGCAATGGGTTCTTTTTTTTTCGACTCAAACTTAAATTCAAAGTGCAAACCGCTCACGGGCTGCTGATTCTTGGAATCTTTGCAAACATCCGGGAACTCGTACATGTACGAAGCGACTCCGTTGTTGTACCAATCATTCAAACACTCCATGACTTCACCGACTGACTCAACGGGCACCTTGTAGTACATCTTGAAGTTGGGATCGACCATCATGAAATTGGCTCCTTGCGAAGTTCTGCTCTCATGATGTTTCAGACTGAGTCTCATTTCATGCTTGAGCGTGGCTTCACTATCTGTGATGATGTTGATCTTGGACAGTTTCTTGCTGGCGCTGTTGCTGTTCATGGTCAAATCGATCAGATATATTACTCAATACATTATTCAATTTTAATACCAATGTATCCACAAACTACCTAAAGTGCCTATCAAGCTCCCTGGATCAATTGAATTCACAAAAAAATGAATCAGGTAAGACCTGATCACGGCGCTAGTTCTCCGTTATCGTACAGACTGGCCTGAGTGAATGCGTTCATGTCGGTGACGATCTTGATCACTTCTTCGAATGACATGTACTCGTTGGCTATGTACGCGACCGAAGTCTTGTTGAACTTCACCGGGATGTCTCTCAAGAACACAGTCGCGGGCTTCGTTGGTTTCTCGGTGCTATACGTTCGCTTAGAACTACCCTTGATCTTGTTATGAGCTTTGATTTCAGCTTTCAGAGCAAGGCACGTGGCGTTATACTTCGCGGTATTGTCGGCATTAATTTGCTTCACCTTCTTACTCTTGAATGCTTCAAACTCCTTCGAAGCGTTCTGGCGCAAGTCGATACCATTGGCGTTGTAGAACGAAGGAAGCAGAACTGTATGATCTCTTTCTTTCACATACTGAGCAACGGTCGTATCCACATACTTCTGCTGCCCAGTAGTAAATTTGACATATCTGATGCCAGAGTTGCCCTTATCGATGTACTGAGTTGCAGCAAATGCGTGATGCAACTTCTCATTGTCTGGATTCTTGGTTGAGGTAATGCACTTGCCGAATAGGTACTCTTTGACTTCCTTGACATGCTCAGTCGTCTCTTCGAGAGTGTCCTTTGTCTCTTCGAGAGTGTCTTTGACATCTGAGAGATCGGCTTCGACAAAGTCCAGTTGAGTTTTCACTTCGAGCGCATCTTGCTTGGCATCGATCAACTGCTCAGTAGTTTGCTCAGCATATCCAAGCAATTGATTGATACGCGCCGTTTGGGCATCATCGCGAGCTTTTGACAATTCGCGTTCCTCATCAATCTTGTTTTCCAAACGCGCAATGTTATCATCTTTCATCGAAATCAATCGTTCCGAGTACAAACGTTCGTAGTCGGTGTATAGCTTATACACTTTCTCAAGAAGCAAGTAGTAGTCGCAATAGATCACTGGATCAATCGGCTGATTGGCCCTACGTTGAGCACGCATAAGGCACTTCTTGAAAGCTTCGGGAGTAAGAAAGTATTCCTTTTTGTTAGATCCTCCGTGTTTCCCAACTTGCTGACGGATATCCGCCAGCAAAACTTCTTGGTTTGATCCATCTTGCTGCAAGACGTCTTGCAGCAAAACTTTTTAGTTAGTTTCACTTAGTACCTGCTCACGGATATCCGTGAGCAGGTAGTCTTCGTTTTTAACTAATCCTAGGGTATCCAGCTTTACCTTCACCGCGCTCGAACGATCACTAGTCATGATCCCGTACTCAATCAACTTTGAGTGAGGAACCACGAACTCATCTTCATGTTGAGTCAGCTCCAGGAAGTAGTCCATGAATGAGATATCACGATCTTGGTAGAACTGCGCATGAACAGACTTGAAGAAGTCTGTCATGGTGATCTTTTTGAGATCGTTGGCAAGAGTGGCGGCGTAAGTTTTGGCGTCCATCGTTGTAATCGCAGTGGTTTGTATATCTTGGGCATATCGACTTCAATTTTAATGCTCCGCGCTAGTTTCTCCTTCAAGATATAAAGCAGATGAGCGGTCTGATCCCATACAAGAAACTGATTCCGGAATACCATGCGCATGGATTCATCGTGATTCCTCTTAAGGAGAAAGCGCCCATTCTCAAGGAATGGAATCTCATAACGAAGCCGCTGACCCGACTAGACTTGTTTAGAGGCCACAACATTGGCATCCTGACCGGATCCGTGTCGGGGATAACTGTTTTGGATATAGACGTCAAGAACAACGGTCTGAAGGTATGGAAAGCGATATCGTCGGCGTACCCTGCGATCATAACCCCGACGGCGCGCACGGCTTCTGGTGGGCTTCATATATATTTTCGATACAATAAGAAGCTGAAGTCATTTTCAAAGTACAAGCTTCGTGGGGAATACGTCGGATGGGACCTGTTGAACAACAATCGTCAAGCGGTGGCTCCTCCTTCCGTGAATGGTAAGTTGAAAAAGAAGTACAAGTGGATTACGTCTCCGAGCGCCGCTGATTTCGTGAAGATGCCCGCGTGGCTTGAAGAGTATTTGATGCAAGCGAAATCGTTCAAATAAATATATCAGGATTATATAGCGACAAGTAATGAGCGATGAAGTATTCCATTCGCTGCCTAACAAGCGATCGGCCTATAGCATGATTGGTATCAAGTCATCTTTTGATGGACAATCACCCCACGATTCGATAGGATCGTACGAAAGCGTTATTGACAATCGTCAATCGGAACAGTTCTCCGACGAAACAAATCCACTAGGGATTATGATTCTCGATGATATGTTTGACGACTGGGATGGCAAGAACTGCACTAACTTAGAAGTACAGTCGTCAATGACCAAGCCGTATCTATTACTAGAGTTCGCGTCATCCTTGATACTGAACATTTGCTTGTGTAGCAATGCATTCACGCTCATACTCATATCAACCGACCAAACTGGTGTGGAACATACAGATAATCTGGTGCGCTACATAATCCTCAAGCTAATCAACCTAGTAGTTGTAGGATTGGTATCATTTGTATTCACGACGCCTGACACATTCAAGTCAGTCAATATAACAATTGAGTACCTTGCTATCAATATCATCGTGTATGACTATGAGTTCTCGCACATCATCAAGTATCTGGGGATTCACCTGCTGACCGCGATCATTGGATGCTTGTTCTCGATCGGCATGTTCTACGAATACATCAGTGATCTTTCCACTGATCGGATACTCCCAAACATCATCGTCTCTTCGTTCTCATTTACTTTCAACTATTCGTTCATACTGATATCATTTGTGGTACATCTCGGGGTCGCGTCAGGGCTGACGATCGTGTCTAACCATTCCAACTCAACGAACGCGAAAAAAAAAACTCTATACAAGGCCGCCATATTTCTGTTTGCTAGTGTGACCTTCGGTTCAGTCATCGGCCCTATCGGATACATGTTCCCACAGCTACTGTTGTACTCTATGATCATACTAATCCGAAAAGACTTCGACCTATTTAATGCAAGCTTATTTATCTCTTACGCGGTGACGATCATCTTGGTGATCGTTCTTTACCCCATCATCGCAATCCAAATCAAGTTCTTCTGGCGAAATCGATATCGTCGATACATAGAGTACGACACAGTCTCCTAGTCCTCAAGCAAGCTTGCGATCTTGTTTGAATACTTCTTGGTATAGATCATATCTTTGACGACGCCACTTGTGATATCCGGCTGGGACTGGAAATGATCCACTAGCTCCATGACCAATTCTTTTTTTGCACCGTCTTCCATGGCACAGTCGGGCTCAACGATCTTGCGAATCGTATTCATCGAAATGAAATCGACCATGCTTTCCAGTTTCGCGAACTTGTCTTGATACTGTTGGAACAAGATCTTGAACTGTTCGTAGCGCTCATGGTTCATCGACATGTTCGCGATCAACTGATTAGCGTCGCCGGAGCGAAGCGCCTGATTGTTCTTGTACAGAGCGATCTTCAAGATCTTGTACAACTCACTTTCGATATAGATCGTCGAACACTCATTCGGCACTGATCGGTTCTTAGCGCGGAGGATGTATCCATACAATGGTTTGTACTTGAAGTTATCAAGGCGATACGCCTTTTCGTACTTACTATACGCCGAGTGTGCGTAGTTAGTCAGCATATGGATGTTGGAGTTTTGCAACCGTAGCGGGTTCTGCTTCGGCAAACCGGGAACATGTTTCGAGACATAGTTCATCGTCTGTAGATCAGCAACGCTGATGATCATCAAGTACGAATTCATATCGACACCTTCTTTGGGTACCTGCGTGCGATTCACGAGATGCTTAGTCTCATCGAAGACGTGATACTTAGAATGGCGCAGCGCGATCGTGTATGAGCAATCCTTGTTTAGGTTCTCAAACTTGAACGCGTTGTACTTGGTCTCAATCAGATCCTGGATTGCCTCCATGAAGGTCATACCTTCGATCATCGCCATCGATCCGATGTCATATCCCTTAGTCGATGACACCTTCCACTCATCTCCATGAAAGTATAGCGTGGCGATGGTCGCATCCAATACTTCATAGACATCGTAGTTATCAGCGATGTATAGATCGTTGATCTTCTTCATTGAGAGCTTGTTGGTACAGAACGCGCGCGGTGGGATCGCAAGGACCTTCCAGCCTTGATTGTATTCAAGGACCAGCCCATTGCATTCATTAGCAATCGGGTTCTTGAAGTCGGCACCGGTCTTCTTTCCAAAGAGGATAACGCGAAACGGCGTATCTTCCTTGACTTCTCCATGCTGATCGTCAGTCCAACACACACCGATGTTGTACAACTTAGTGCGAAGATTGGCGACGGATTGCTTGAAGTTGGGTCCGTCAAGCGGGAAGTTGTTCATAAATTTGAATGTGTTCATGATCGAAGGGTAAATGGAACTGTGCTAGTTATACTAAGCACGCGATATTCAATTTAGATTATTTTTGGCATAGTGTGCCAAGTAGTCCTGCTTCAAGGCATCTGCATACCTGCGTCTGGATGAAACGAACTCAGGGATATCATTACTCATCTGAGTCGATATCTTAATGACGTGCGACTGATCTGAGTCCCTAGTCATGACCTTGACATCGGTGTTGTACAACTGAACGATCAACCATTCGATGCTTCCATACAGTAGCGTCTTTTTAAACGGAAACTTCGCGGACGTGTCGTAGATCATGGACAAGATCTTGGTCGATTGCTTGATCATGGTATCAAGGAATATACAATGCTTCTTGAGTCCTTGTCCGGACAGCATCTTCCCCACATTGTCCTTCGCATTCTTCAGCAACTGATTCATGATCAGTCCAAACCGCACTATGTCATACATGACGTAGCAATTGAACACCTGATCATAGTCATCCACAATTGTTTTCTTCACCGTCTGGAACACGATACTCATCTCTTCATTGATGGCATTCGATATCAGTTCGAAGTCTTCGTGGTGGTGATGAGATAGAAACGATTTGTCAAAGTCGATGAGGGTCAGATTGATTGGGCAGTGGTCGAATCCAATAACTTCGCCGGAGGTCATTTGATATTTGTACTTCTTATTGATTTCGTTCTTAGATAGAAGGATGTTGTTCAGATGCGGATCGTTATGAACGATCCCCTGCTTCGCGAGTAGGAACACGCCGTACAGGTATTGGAACACCACTTGCTTGAATACATCGAAGTTAGTTATGAGCGGGGTCGCCAGGCTGTTCAGCGGGAGCTTGTTCAGTTGTTGCGATTCATCGAAGATCCTTGTGATCTCCTTGAAGAGAGTGTTGCCCATGTTTGGATAGAACATGACTATAGCTAAATCATCGAGCACGTAATCGATCTCGCTCATGTGTTCTTTCAACCGCGCGGTGAGATCCTTGATGTCGCGCAAGTCCTTTCCATTGTCCAGCAACTTCATCGCCATTTGATTCTGTTTCTCTGAAGTCGATCGGATGTAGTGGATCTTCTCACCGAACTTGACCTTGGCCAAGAGATTGGGGTTCGTGAATATGTACTTCGTCGCGCATTGTAGCAATCCCCAATCGATACTAGGCGAGAAGAAATGATTTCTCTGATTCTCAGGTATGTTTCGGAGGATTCGATTGATGTACATCACTTTCCAGATTGGCTGCATCAGATCATTCGTCCGTTCGATCTGAGATCGGGTGATACTGAGAATCTTGCTCCCGACTGTCTGGTGCAAACCTTCGACATTGTACGTTTGCTTGAGGAGAGTCTTCAGTTCCGCGATCGGGAGTTTGTACTTCTTGGCTTCAAGGATGTCGTCCAGCACGCTGATCATAGGCATGATTAGTGTGAATGAGTTCATGGTTATGTACTGATTCTCCGCATACTCACTGGCCTTCAGAGTAAGATAGTAGAGAATGCAATAGTTCAATCCATTCACGCTGACACTTTTGATCGTGTTGGACTCACTGCTGATCTCATCCTTCTTCGACTCGGAGACGATGTGCTTCTTCACTGAGTTAAAGAGCTTGTTTGATTTGAATACTTCCTTCACCAGACCGACGCTGGCATTGAACTGGCGATACTCCGAATTGATTGAGTTATATGAAGCGCCTATGAGCACCATACCCTTCAACTCTATACCCACATTGAATATGTGCTCATTCACAAGAATGGTATGCACTTTGGGATCCTCTGAGGCAACGGGACTCAAGATGATGTCTTTTGATTTCATTATTGATTATATATAGTGTGAGATTCATGAGATCGCAACCCAAATCGCAACCCACAATTGGAGTTTTGAACTCGGACAGCTCTTCCGATGAGTATCAATCCAAACGAAGTAGTGTATCCGGAAGTGATACACAAGCGTCTGATCGCAAAAGAAGCGTCGGCGGCAAGCTACCCGTACCCAATGCTTCCAATGTCCCCGATGGATACGTAGAGTTAGACAAGACTCGTATCGGCACACTGGAGACCAACGCGCTGATCCAATACAAGAAGATGGATGGCAAGATCATCAAATCC
The DNA here is from genome assembly GCA_023336445.1 of Pythium dissimile. NCBI lineage: Eukaryota > Oomycota > Peronosporomycetes > Pythiales > Pythiaceae > Pythium > Pythium dissimile. The sequence goes on along the minus strand of JAADWZ010000026.1, from coordinate 5,371 downwards.
AAGTACTTCAAGAAGATCGACAACATCGCTGGAACCATCATCGTGGGGTTCTACACCCACAACAAAAAAAATTATCCAGAGGCGCTGGTCAATATCAAATCCGTGTATGTATCAACCGTCCGAGGCGGCACGCCAAGTGATATTAAAGATGCGATTGAAATACCTAAGAGCGAATGGAAAGGATTACGCCGCGGCATGATCATAACATACCAGAAGCTTGACAACGAATTCACTAACCGCGCGAGCTTCAACGCGTTTGTGAAGAGCAAAGATGGATCCACACGCATGAGTATGACGAGCGAAGTGGGGTTTAGCTATAGAGTGAATCCTGACAACATCAAAAAAATATATCGGCATCTCACAAGCCAAGACAAGACCATGGGACAGATCCTAAAGATGGTGAAGGATCTGGAAACAAGAATCCGCGTATTGGAACAGCGCGGTCGCTAGATTAAACTTTATCTAGTTTCATCTGCATGATCTCAATACTTAGCCTGTGTATCTCTGTATCTTTCGCAACTAGCTTCTGAAGAAGCTCTAGTTCCTTCTCGGCAACCATTCGTTTGAAGATTTCTTCATTTAGTATGACTCGTTGTTCAAGATCTTGCATTTGCTCTCGAATGTTTCCGCAGTACTTATCCATGATTACTGACAATACTGTTTGCACATCAGCGTACGATCTGTGGCATAGACTAACCAGTTCATCTTTGCCTTCGATGCCATCGTATCGATAGTTAGATACTGATTTTTTTAATAACGTCTCTACTTTCGCCAGATCTAGTTCCGGGATAAATACAAACGAATCGAGTTTGATATCAGATCCAAATGTCTTTATATGTTCGGCTAATCTGCGTTTAATATTTTTTGTGAGTCCGTACTTGAATACTCGATTTGCATTATCGACAACATTTATATCGATTAAGTACAAACAAGAAATAGCGGATGGACACTTCCCCATGATTGCCTTTAGATGGTCGGCATCTACATTCAAACTCTTAGAGACAACTTTTATTTTTTGTTCTCTGGTACCCCAGTTCATAGCAAATACACAATCATCGATCCAATCTTGGAACTTGTATGCCACGCCAGAGTTTGCTTTGTAAATCACTCTCATTAGTCCTTTGTATGTCAAGTACATTTCATTTTGTTGTCGTCTGACGTTGTCAGACTCGGACAGTTTGAAATATTCATAATCTACCAGTTCTCGAAACGATGATGATGTCTTCTTGATATCGTATTCAACGTTGGGCATCTGAAACACTTGGGTTATATCTTTTACCCGAAAGTAAATTCCCTTCCGAGTTCTCTCTCCGCGCATACATACATCGTATTGATTGCCTTCTTCATCTTTGAAGAATACTAAATCATCGTCCGCAAGAACCGTCGGAGCTAGTTTGCAATCATTTGAACTATCGAATAGTTCGGCAACTTCATCCCGATTGACAAATGCCGTACCGTACTGGCGAGACATGGTATTGGCCACTTCGATGGAATCATTAACGATGCGACCATAGATAATATCGTGATACTGTTTCTTATCGATGAGCCCCTTGATAGAACGAGTTCCCTTGCTATAATCCTTGAACTCAGAACGAATCTCTTTTAGATCTAAATAAATCTTATTATTGATTTTGTAATCGCGCATGATGACAGAATCGTTTTGATATATTGATCATGACATATGTCAGATATGTTTTATCTAATCAGCGCGGTCGCTAAGCAAGGGTTTCAGGTTTGTCTTTGCCCGTAGAGCTGATTGGACCGAAATTGAGGCGCTGGGGAATGAGGTCAAAATTGAAGGATTTATATCTAAATATACCAACGCACCATGTCCATGACCAACGCTACTCGATTCTCATTTGGAAGCTCCTTCGGAGCGTCTAACTCAGCAAGAAGTACTGGGTTTGGAAGTTGTCTTAAGACATTTGAAGCCCCTGTAAAGATGTCTAAGTTTGATCTTAAGGAAAGATACTTGCAAGCTCAGATGAATCACGTTGAAGCTGAACAAGCGTGGAATGATGCTCAAGAAGAGTTAGTCCAAGCTCAAAAGGCTTTCTTGTCATCTGAAACTCTTGATGACAAGAAAGAGTACATCCAAGCTCAGATGGATCATCTTGAAGCCGAACGAGCGTGGGAGATTGCCCAAGAGATGTTAGCGAAAGCTAAGGAAGCCTTCGAGGCGACCGCTTAGGCTTAAAGGCCAAGTTCTTTTTTTGTCAAAAAATGTAGCAACCGCTCTTAGATATCTACCTCCACGCTTCCATCGAATTCTATTTCCTTTGACACAATGTCATTGATATCAACGGCCGAATCACAGATAGCGTCGCACTCGTTCTCGATTTCACTTCGATCTTTGAAGAGATGCTCCGCTTGGATTTGAATAACATTCACGTCGATCGGATCGCTGGCGTCGCTCCCGCGTTGAATATCTTTCTCGAAGTCGATCATCATATCTTTGAACTTCTGCAAGTCCGTGTAGTTGTTTTGTATCAGCTTGTATCCGCCTACCTTGACATCCCAGAATGTCTTCGATGAGTCGATGATATCAAAGAGTGTGATCATCCCCTTGAACTCAACATTTGCATCGTCGTCGATCTCTATCTTCGCGCCCTTGATCATTTCACAGACCGCATGTGGCTCAACTTTCTTATTGATTCGATCAATGATCATTCGCATTCGATGAGGCGTTGTCTTCGCGCTTTCCATTTCATCAACGATCTTTTGGTTGGAGCAGATTCTCTGTTCCAGCGTACTCATTTCTTTTTCCAGCTTTCGAAGTTTCGTTTTCAGATCCTTAACAAGCGGAGATTTGAAGTCAGTCTTCTTAGGCGGCGAACCTTCGACTAGTCCCTTCAACTGAAACCATTCCGATTTAGTCTTGATGATGTTAGCGGGTGCAACATCGTCTTGAGGTTCGCATTCACTAACGCGCGCTGCTTCAGCGGCATTATGGATCTTCATGTGTTTCACCGGCGCTCTGTACCATCCTCTAATCTTTTCGAACTTGGTCAGTGAATCCTTCTCAAGAACATCGATCTCATGATTGACAAGCTCAGCTTCTGCTTTCTTCTCATCAATCTGAAGAGTCATTGTATGCACATTGGTCTTCGCCATATCGTATTGTTGAAGCTGAGGCGGGTATCGCTCCAATGCAGATGCGCGTTTGTCGTTGAGCCTTTCGTTGAACTTACGATAGTGTGCGACCACAAAGCTCTTCATAGTCAAGGTATAATTGATACCGGGTGCGAATGATCTGAAGTCAAACATGATCTCCCAGTCGGGATCCATCTTGGCGATACCAGACACAAGTGCGTCGATGTCTTTCTTCTTTCCAACTCCGTAGATGATATCAACTGATCCATCTTCACACTCACGGTTAATCCAAATGCGCCCGATCGCGGACGGTGATTTGGGTTTGGCCAACGCGGGATGACTGTACGCCGTTTCTAATTGCGCATGCATGTCATTGACATACACGTTCATGCGATTGAGTTGGTCTAAGGTATCCGAAGTTAGGTTCATCAGTTTGTTCGAAGTGAGCTGCTGGTGATCAAGATTGCGGACCATACTACGAGATAGATGGTACTGCTTGATTCCAAGACTGTTTAGAACATTCAGTTTCGCATTGGATACATCCAGCTTCTTGTTCGCGGTATCTAACTTGGTTTCGGTACTATCTAAACGATCAAGTGCTTCGCGCGTAAGTGCAATGTTTTCATTCACTTTCTCAACTAACGTTTGATTCTCCTCAGACAATACCGTATTCACCATTTGCAAATATGCTTTCTCATAGTCAGTGTATAACTTGAACACCTTCTCAAGCAAGAGATAGTAATCGACATAAATCACTGGATCTACTGGTTGATTAGCTCTGCGCTGAGCGCGCATGAGGCACTTCTTGAATGCCTCAGGTGTAAGAAGATACTCTTTGATAGGTCTTCCTCCTTCTTTTGAGTTATCGCGGACGTCCGCGATAACCCAATCTTGACCATTTACTAATCCAAGGTTGCTTAGCTTTTCTTTTACTTTACTCGAATCGTTCGCGCAAGTCATGATCCCGTACTCGACTAACTTACCATGGCGAACAAAGAATTCATTCTCATGCTGCGTTAGTTCTAAGAAGTACTCCATGAACGAGATATCCTGATCTTGGTAGAACTGCTCATGGACATTCTTGAAGAAGTCAGTCAATGTGATCCGCGTACGGTCATTGGCTAGTTTCATCGAATAGGCTTGGGCTGGGTTCATTGTAGATCAGTTGTAATAATTGATATTTACAGATTCAATTTTGATGCTAATGCCTTGGCACTGATACACTAGTTCCAATCGATACAAGTCATTCTTATAACAATGTCCTCCGAAGTCGCCAGTAAGCACATCCATCAAACAATCTTGGATGCATACGATTGTAAGGAGTCAAACGTGGATGACACATACGGAGTTATCAACTTCGAGCATCTGCTCAAACCCGAAGTCGGCGCTCCGACCAATACTCACAAATCGCAATCGTACGAAGAGTATCTGTTATCAATGAGCAAAGATAGAGGAGTAGATCCGGATGAATACAATCTCCTGAAGGAAACAAAGCTGCAATGCTTCAAGCATTACTTACAAACATACAAAGAAGATCAGAGAACTGTGTCGATCCAGCGATACAACGCGATCAATCTAAAAGAACCAGTGGTGCAGCAAACTAAGATTTACCGAGACAACATGCACAACTATCGAAAGTATGTGAAAGAGCCCGCCGCGTTTGTGATATTCGCAAACAAGCGAATTGGCGGACTGGTATTGACTTCCGGGTGCGCGCAAGAAGAGATCAAGTTCATGCAGAACCCAGAGTTGCTTTATCTCAAGATCAACCAGATGACTCTTAGCGATGGTGATGCCATTGTTGCGAAGAACATAAAAAAATATAACCACACGGTCGGATATGGCTTTGATGTGGAACGCACGGGCCCCGCTGATGACATAGAGAGCTTCGTATTCATGGACGCAACTGACTATTCTAAAACCACGAGTGAGGCGGGGCGAGATATGCATAAATGCATGGTCGCGTTCTCAAACATTGACGAGAGGCACATTATCACAGGCGATTGGGGCTGCGGCGCGTTCAAGGGGAATCCTGAGATCAAGTTCATGACCCAGCTCTACTGCGCCAGAGTTTGCGGCAAGGATTTACATTACTTCTCCAATAGAATCACAAACGATATGCTGACCAAATACTCAGCGATGACCATCGATGAACTCAAGCAGCGAGCTTGAGTTCATCGATGGTCATCGCTGAGTATTTGGTCAGCATATCGTTTGTGATTCTATTGGAGAAGTAATGTAAATCCTTGCCGCAAACTCTGGCGCAGTAGAGCTGGGT
>JAADWZ010000259.1:0-42542 GCA_023336445.1 Pythium dissimile | reverse complement strand
TGCCACGGCCACAGCGCGTGGGCTCGCGCGATTCGAGCTCGCAGCGACGGCATGCACGCGCCACGACGTTCTACAATTTCGAGTCGTTCGGCAGTCTCCGTCCGGGTCAAGACTGGATCAGGCTGTTCCACAAGCGGTACAGTGGCCTCGTAGTCCACGTGACCGTGTGTGGGTTCGCGTTCTACTTTTTCTCGTACGGCTACGGGCGGCTGATCGCCGAGTACCTCAAGGCCAACGATGAAGCGCAGGTGCAGGCGGCGCACTACGTGCTCGTGTGGCCGAAGGCACTGTCGCTGAGCGCAGCGCTATCGAATGGCGTCATGGCCTGCTACTGAACCCGAAATCCATGCGAACGGGTGGAGAGACCTCAAGAAAAGCTGAATCCTGTGGCTCCTACCGTCAACTCAGCAATCCTGCGATTGTGACAGAGTGACACTGACCCGCCAGCAGCTCCGAACTCTGGTGGACGTCTGGACGTCTGGAAGGTTCGATTTCTCTCGTGACCACACAGAAATCCAGCCGAACATAGAAAACGCGCTACTGTTTTTCAATGTGGCTCTGCAGAATCGAAAGCTTTTGCTGGAGGGCGCGGACGATGGCAACTTCTGGTCCCAAGCGCTCAAGGCCAGAGTGGCCCTCGACTCCTCACCAGCAGCTGACTCGATATCAATCTTCACGGGGAATAATTTCGCCGTTTAACGTCTATTTGATGATAAAGACAATATGCGTTTGTATATATGTATTGTTTATACAGGTTCCAGATCTCCCTCCCACCATCAATTCATGCCCGGCTCTCTCGCCGTTCATGGATAAGTTTGTGATCGGTCATACACACAAGCACGTACTGGTGCCATGACATGGCGCTTCCCTTGGCGTGGCAACTTCATGTGCGCATCTGCCCCTCACAGCTTCCAAGACCTGTGCTGCGTGAGAGCCGCACTCTGGATTTGATTTGCTCGGTTCCGCTGGTTTTCTGTGACCCCTCGCTGCGCCTGTCGTCGCGCCTCGATCCTCCACATCGACATGGGCGGCGTCAGCATCTCGTCTCCGCACGGCGGTGGCTCGTCCAAGCTCGCTCGCGCAGCCGCTGTGACACCGGCAACGCCCTATGACGACTACAACTCGCAGCAGACCATTTGGATGCCCACCGCGTCTGATCTCTACTCGTGCGGCACCAACACCACGGCTGTGCTGCAGCACCCCAGCCAGCACGTGCAGCAGCCCCCGCGACGGCCAACCATGGAGCACAGCAGGCCCTCCAATCGCCGCTTTGTCGCCGGTGAGGCGTTTTTCAACTACGAATCGTTCGGCAGCTTGCGACCCGAGTTCGTGCCCATCCGGCTGTTCAGCACGGCGTTCCTCGGGCTCGCCGTGAACGCGCTGGCCGCGGGCTTTGTGATCACATTGAGCAAGTACGGCTTCCGGCAGCTGCTGGGCGAGTACTTGCGGCTCAACGACGACAGCTACGTCACCTCGGTGCAGTTTCTGCTAGAGTGGCCAGGGTCGTTTTCCGTGTTTATCGGCTTCCTGTCGGACTGCCGGCCCATCGGCGGGCGGCGACGGAAGCCGTACATGCTCATCGGCTGGATCGTGGCGTTCGTACTCTTCCTGCTCATCGCGCTGATCGACTTCGCGGCCGCGTACAGCTGGGACCTGCTCGACTGGCGACGCCCCCCGACATCTCTCGAGACGATCCGTGGCCACGCCGCCCACTACGGCGGGCTTCTGCTCACGCTGTCGATCCTCGCGCGCCTGGCGCTGCAGCTCATGTACATAGCGTCGCTGTCCATGACCGTCGAGTTTGCACAGCGCGAGTCGCTCCAGGAGCGCGGCAAGCTGCAGGCGACCTATTTTGTGCTGTTCTACATCATGGCCGCGTTCGCGCAGGCCATGACCACGGCGTTTGTGTTCGCCGATGAAGACGGCCACGTGCGCGCCACCATGTCGCTCGGCTGGATCTCGTCGATCCTCTCCATGTCGTGTCTAGTGCCGCTGCCGTTCATCGCCGTCTACCTCGACGAGCCGACCGTCGACATGATCACGGTCCACTTCTCGGTGCGTCGTCGCATCCACGAGCTCTGGCGGTTCTGCCACCAGAACGTCGTGATCCGCATGCTCGTGTTTCTCGTGGTCCACTTTTTTCTCATTGGCTTGTACAACAAGAACGCGCGGGCCGCCATTTCCACGTGGTGCAACATCACGCAGGACAAGATCCCGACGGCCAACGCCGTGGCCACCTCGGGCTACTGCGTGTCGCTGACGATCTGGATCTTGGCCATGGTCAACTGGTCGTGGCGCCGCATCGCCGGCATCGGCACGGTCGTGTTTATCCTCGGGTACATCACATTTTCCACAGTGGTGGTGTACGACTTTGCCCGGTACGACTGGTTCTACATCCTCATCGTGGCGATCCTCGACATGCCCACGGCCTGGATCCGCCTGTACGCGGTCGTGCTGTCCACCGAAATCGCCGACAACGGGCGAGAGGGCGTGACCATGGGGCTGGTGTACGCCTCTCAGCTCATGGTCGGCGTGTCGGCTCACATGATGTCTGCGGGGTTGGGCAACTGGCTGCCGTACCACGTGACTAAGGACGAAGTGCTCCTCGACAGTCCGCACACACGCGGCCAAGTCTTTCGAGGCTCGATGGTCGTGTTTGGCATCAACTTTCTCGCCGCGTTTGTCGTGCTCGTGCTGCCGCAGCAGAAGCTCGACGCCCAGCAACTGCGGGCATTCGGTGGGTTCAACCGGTACGCCAGCTACGGCATCGCGATCATGTTCTCGCTGCTGTTCTGCGCCAATTTCGTGCTCAACTCGATCGCGCTCAGCAAGTGAATCCGTGCATCCAGCCAGTCGGCAATTAACTGAGACGGTCGTCTGGTCAGAGGTCTTCCCTAACGCTGCTCGTGGCTAGAAGGTGCTGATCCGCACTAGCACCTGTGGCTCGAGAACTCATCTTCGTCCAAGGTGCAGCTGAACGGACCAGAATGACAGCCACTCGCTCTTCCGATTCAGTTCGATGCTGACCACCAAACGAGATCTCGTCGGGAGGGAGGTATCCTGGCGAGCCAACAAGCTGGCATTTCACACACATCATGGTGACATATGGTCGCATTCGTGATTCTTGCCACCGTGGTCGTCATTATCGCCACACTGACTCAGTACAGTTACCTTATAATCGCAACCAATGTAGTGTATCACATTTATTTACTGGACATGACCGGATTCAACCGCCTGATTCATCATTCACGACGGGATAGAAACCATACCAAAACCCATCGAAACCGAACCTCACACCCGCCTAACCTGGACTGCGCGGAGAACTTTCTGGTCTCATCTGCTCTCCCTCCCACCCTCCTCAAGTCCAGCGAGTCAAGTGCTCGATGGGTCAATCCTGTATGGTCTTGGCCGCTTCGCGTGTTTGTTTGGATTAGAGTCGCAGTCGTCCCATCCAAAATCCATATTAGTTTAAGACATCCGTCCCTCCATCCACACCCACATCCACATGCAGGCGATCTCGCGCGCAGACCTCAAAGGCGACGCGTCCCCCGTCGCGGCTCCGTACGGTCACGCGCGGACGCGAGCGCCCACCGAGCGGACCACCAGCGACTTTCAGTTGTCCGTTGCTGGCCGAGACGAGCGCGCGATCTCGCAGGCGCGGCGCTTTGTGGCCGGCGCCACGTTCTTCAACTACAACGCCTACGGCAGCCTGCGCCCCAATGAGGAGCCGATCCGTCTCGCCAGTCGCCAATACTTTGGCCTGACGGTCCATGTCGTCGCGTGCGGGTTTGCGTTCTACTTTTTCACGTACGCGTTCGGCCGACTGTTGGCCGAGTACCTGCGCGCCAATGACCAGCAGCAAGTCAACGCCGCCAACTACGTGCTCGTGTGGCCGTCGGCGCTGTCGCTATGCATCGGGCTCATGTCGGATCTGTTCACAGTCTTCCACTACCGCCGCAAGGCCTACATGGTGCTCGGCTGGCTACTGTGTCTGCTCATGTCCATCCTGCTCATCGTGCTGGACGTGTACAGCGATAGTGGTCGTCTGCTCAAGCGGCCTCCGGAGTTCTTCGACAGCGCCGACGCCAAACTCGATACGGGCGCAAGTCCGTACGTGGCGTCGTATCTGCTCGTCAGTCTGGTGATGGCGTTTGGCATCCAAGTCTCCTGGGTCTCGGCCGTGGCCGCTAGCGTCGAGTTTGCGCAGCGCGAGCATATCCACCATCGCGGCCGGCTACAGGGCACTCTGCTGGCGCTGTACTACATGGGCGGCGTGGCGGCGCAGTCGCTCACGGCGTACGTGATCAAGGACTCGCATGTGGACCACGTCGAGTCGAAGCTGTCCCTGGGCGAAGTGGCGAGCGTATTGGCGGGCGTCTCGGTGGGCGTACTGCCGTTTCTACTGTTTGGCTTCCACGAAGACCCGTTCGTCAACACCCCACGAGTGGGGATGCCGCTCGGCCAACGGCTCAAGAGCTTCTGGAAGTTCTGCCACCACAACGTGGTCTACCGCGTGCTTTTCTTCACGATCCTCCACTTGCTGATCGTGGGCCAGTACAACCAGAACGCGCGCGACGCGGTCCAGAAATGGTCGGGCGTCTCGCACAGTGACGCACTGGTCGTGGACGCCGCGCGGCTCGCGGCTAACATGCTGAGCGTGCTCATCTGGAAGACCTTTCTACGCAACGTCAACTGGCGCACACTCGTGATCGTCGGCTCGACGCTGTACATCTCAACCTACATGGCGCTCACGGTGCTCACGACGTGCGATGTGGTTCGCAACCAGTGGTTCTACGGGGCGCTGATTATGGTCACTGAGGTGCCTCGTGCGTGGCTGCTGCTGTATACAGTCGTGCTCGCCGCCGAGATCGCGGACGTTGGCCACGAAGGCGTCACCGTCGGGCTCGCCATCTCGTACCAGACGCTCGCCGGGCTCGTGGACTTTACGCTCGCGGCCAAGTACCCCGAGTTCGTCGGGTTCAAAGTGTCGGATGAGCAGATCGCGGCGGATAGTGACGAGACGCGCGCCAACGTGCTCAAGGCGTTCTTCATCATCTTTGCGGTCAACCTGCTGAATTACGTGGTGGTGCGACTGCTGCCGCAGCAGAAGCTGGACGCGCAGCAGCTGCGGGCGTTCGGCGGGTACAACAAGTACGCGAGCATCGCGTTGGCGGTCGCGTTCGTGGTGATGCTGTGCTTCAATCTGGCGGCCAATCTGATGGTCGTTCTGTGAGCCAGCGGTGCGTGGTGGTCCAGTGGACGCAACGAATGCTGTTCACAACACGGGTGATTGATGGATTACACCGGCAGCCAGCTTGGTCACTCACCGAGTTGATAGGTTTCGTGGGACGGCCGCCGTCTCGACGTCTGTGTTTTCGTTCGAGCCTTCACACAGACCACCTTCGTGATCCGAACGGTCAAACTGTTTGAAGGTGAGGCTGTCGCGCCGGCCAGTGGTGAGCTGAACAGTCTCGTACTGTATCTGGAGACAAGCCAAACTGTACACTAGCTTGAAACCTTCACGCTGCACCCTTCAACTTGAAGAAGCGGCCGCTCCAGTGGGCACAGTACAGTAAAGATGGCAAAAAGACGGGGATTGGTTTGTGCGATTTTGCTGAGCTTTGGCGTAATCACCTCCGTTTTGATACTAGTATACTTTGTAGGATGGACCACGCCATGAATATTATTGAAATGAACAACTCACTGCAAGTAATGGAACTTTGAGTGGAAGGGTCCTTGGTGGACAGTCCATGGGGGCCGACAGCATTTTGTGCCAAAGTCATTATGGGCGGAAGCCAATATGTGGCAGCGCAATGTGACGTTGCGCATCCAAGTCTATCCTAAACACTAAATTTACTTATTGTTATTAGTGTCTTGTAATATTGTACCTGTGACTCAAATCTCGGCCGCCGACCTTGGATCTTGGAGTCCTATGATTCGAAGCTTTGGGGTCTCGACTATCCACACCTCATTGGATTCGGCATCAACTTTTCCTCCAAAAAAAGGACGCATGGCCATATCCAGTACCAACAACGTGGCGCCGCAATGACGGTTCCATCATCATCCAGGTGAGTCTGTACGGTGCTCAGACGTGAGTCTCAGTTGCGTAATACCAGTCCCTCTCTCACACACACAAGCGGTTGAAACGATGAGCTGACTATGTCAGAATGGCCACTTTGCGATGTTACTGTACAGTACTGTACTTTCCTTCCCTTTGTGCCAAGGGCAATATGATTATAATCTCACCAGAGATCATCAATGCAAGGCTTTCTATCAGTCGCGGAAACGGCCACGGAGACTCATCCCCTCCACTGCAAAAAGCAACTCACCCACGCACGCAACCGTCCTCTGCACCTCTACGTTTCGGATACAGAACCATCCCACCCCATCCCACAGCATCCCGTCCTTCCAGCCCCGCATGCCAAACTCTTTCCTTCCGAGAGGCCAGGGATCGCTCATTCCCGAGTCTTCTACCGACTACACAGAGCTCACACCCCTTCTACCATGGGTGTACCTTTCGACAACGGCAATGGACTGCTGCACCCCAAGCAGCAGCGGCTCTCGGTGCTGTACGACGATGGCCGGCCACTGCCCGATGAGCGCTACCTGCCGCACCGCAGCACTCGCCCGGGGCGAAGCCACGTGCTCCACGCGACCGAGGCGCCGCACTTTGCGCTCAGCCACGCGCACCGGCGCAGCATGCAGCAGGACCACGGCCCCGGAGGAGCGATGCCGCACCCGAGCAGGCGGTTCGTCGCCGGCGACGCGTTCTTTAACTACGAGTCGTTCGGCAGTCTGCGTCCGGACCTGCCGCCCGTGCAGCTATTCACGCGCGCGTTCCTCGGACTCGCGGTCAACGCGCTGGTCTTGGGTTTTGTGGTCACGCTGGTCAAGTTTGGCTACCGACAGCTGCTGGGCGAGTACCTGCGCGGCGCCAACGACAGCTACGTGAATTCGATCTCGTACCTGCTTGAGTGGCCTGGCGCGTTCGCACTGTTCCTCGGGCTGCTGACCGACTGCCGGCCGATCGGCGGCCGCCGCCGCAAGCCCTACATGGTCATCGGCTGGGTCTTGGCGAGCGTGGTCTTCCTCGTGACCGCACTGGTCGACTTTACGCTCGCGTCCAGTTGGGAGCTGCTGGACTGGAACCAGCCAGCGGACCCGGCGCGCCACGAGCTTCTCGCTCACCGCTACGGCGTGTGGCTGCTGCTGCTGTCGCTGCTCGCGATGGTCTTCCTGCAGGTCATGTACGTCGCGTCGCTCGCGCTCACAGTCGAGTTCGCGCAACGCGAGTCGCTACAGGAGCGCGGCCGACTGCAGGCCACGTTCTTCGTGCTCTTCTACCTGGCCGCCGCGATCGCGCAGGGCGCCACGGCCATATTTGTGGTCGCCGGCGGTGACGACCACGTGGGCTCTAAGCTCTCGCTGGGCTGGCTCGCGGTGGTCCTCGCCGTCTCGTGTCTCGTGCCCGTGCCGTTTATCGTGCAGTTTTTGGACGAGCCGTCGTTCGACTCGATCACCGTGCACCTCTCGCTGCGCCGCCGCGTGATCGAGCTCTGGCGGTTCTGCCACCACAACGTGGTCATCCGCGTGCTCTCGTTCCTCGTGGTCCACTTCTTCCTCATCGGCCTGTACAGCAAGAACGCGCGCGCAGCGGTCGCCACGTGGAGTAACCTCACGCCGAACAAGGTGCCCACGGGTAACGCCGTGGACGCCGCTGGCCTCTGCCTCGCACTGATCTTCTGGATCATGTTCATGGTCAACTGGTCCTGGCGTCGCATCGCCGGCATCGCCACCGTGTTCTTCGTGCTCTGCTACGTGCTGTTCACTTCGCTCGTCGTGTTCGACATTGTGCGCAACGACACGTTCTACATCCTTGTCACCGCCGTGCTGGACATGCCGCGGGCCTGGATCCAGCTCTATGCGGCCACGCTCGCAACCGAGATCGCCGACAACGGACGCGAGGGCGTCACCATCGGTCTCGTGTTCGCCGCGCGGGCCATGGTCTCTGTCAGTGCCCACGCCGTGTCGGCCAAGGTCGGCGACTGGCTGCCGTTTGGCGTCACGAGCGAGGCCGTGCTGGCCGACAGCTCGCACACGCGCACCCAGGTCTTCAGCGGCTCGATGGTCGTGTTTGCGGTTAACCTGCTAGCCGTGTTTGTGGTCGTGCTGTTGCCCAACCAGAAGCTGGATGCGCAGCAACTGCGCTCGTTCGGCGGGTACAATCGGTACGCGAGCTACGCGATCGCGCTGCTGTTCGCGCTGCTGTTCAGCGCCACGTTTGCGATGAACGTGGTGGCGCTGACGAGCTGAAGACAGTCAGATACCACCAATAGTGTAGAAGCCAAGAACCGAACGACAGGTTTTTTTGGATCATGTAGCGTACAATAAGTTGGAACTGTGACGTTCAGTAAATACCACAATAATTGCCACGATTTCGCTGATCCTTGACTGGAAGATCGTCCAGCGACTCTTCATTGACAGACACCGCGATCTTGTACTACATGCCCCGTTGCTGTGCCTGTAAGTTCAGAACTGATCGCCTCCAAATTCACTCCACAGTTGGACGCTGCCACAGCCTCACTAAGGACATAGCCACGCCATGATTAAGCTGGAATCGAACGGAAGACATGGTGCGTTACGCAGTAACAGCGCGGGCAAAGAGTCGAAAACATGTTCGTTCACTGACGACTCCGGCACTGGCGGTCCCGCCGGGGGCCCCGGCGGCTGGGGCTCAGAATCGGTCCGCCCTAAATCGCACGCGCGTGACGACGACAATTTACTGCTATCCTGGCCACAAAAATCGCCCTCTGTACACGATACTAGTGTCGCCCACTTCAAGATATGATGTTAATTTGATGATTGGGCTTGCTCCAGAGTACTTTATGGAAGTGCTGGTCTATTGAAGCTATTGGCAAAGCAGACCGGTGTCGTAGATGTTCGATTCCACGCGCACGAGCGTCATCGCGATCTGGTCCATCTAGTAGAGCGCCACGTCGCTGGTTTGCTCGCGAACGACCCGCTCACCGTGTGGATCGTTTGCATCGGATCATCTGGCACTACCCGGTCCGCGCACATCCAGAGAAACGGATCCATCCACGCGGCGTCGCTGTCTGTGGTGGCTCGCTGCAGCTCCGGACATGGAAGCGATCGATTGCACTGCAAGTACCCAATGGGTGTGCGCATCCTGAACAGAATCCCGAAACTGTGCGCTCTCACGGCCACATTGGCGTACTGCTCGACCAGTCGGTAGATCAGGATATTGGGGGACACGCGCTGGAGCACTTCGTGGTAGCACTTGGCGTTCGGCGCCGCTAGTGCCGTGACGAGCTTCTCGATGTTGCTGAACGCATTCCACTGCAGCCACGCGAGCTTGTCCAGGTTCATCGCTCGCTTCTTGGTGAAACTGAAGTGGACGACGCCATTGGTTGGATCGACGCGGCGCGCGTCTCGCCAGCCCATGAAACTCATCCCGGTGGTCTGCGACTGCGACGTGCCGACGTCGAACGAGTGCTTGTGGATCTTGCGCAGTGAGTCTCGGACGATCTCAGTACACTCCTCGAACGACCGCTCGGTGAACGTAGCGCGCGTGATTGCATTCCACCGTTCGGTTTGATGGGCCTACTCGTCGACCACCATGTTGCGAGTCAACTTGCGGACCCCGGCGAGGTCTTGAGCACGCTGGTTCACGATTTACAGCAGCTCGTGGTTTTGTGCCTGGAGCGCGGTTAAATCGTGGCTCAGCTGGCGCGACCGCTTCAGGAATTGGCAGATCAGCTGCGCTGGCACTGCGACAGCTTTGACTGAGCTGGTCTGCGTCTGATCTTGGCGCTCCGTTTCGGTGTTCGACAGAACGAAAGGCACGTGAGCAGCGACCTGTTCCAGCACCGCTCTCTGATGACGCACCGCCGATACATGCGCCTGGCTTGACGATTAAATGGACATGATAAGACTCGATGTTTGAGTGGAAAACAGAGAGGGTGGAGGGAGCAATTGACAGACCTTGCGCTTGTCGCGCGACTTGCGTTCGCAGTTGCGGAAGCGCTCGCGTGGCTGCTTTGTTTTCGTTTGAGACGCGCGTATGGGCGAATCCTCAGCCACCAGCTCCGATAGTTCGCCGACTCGGCGCGGCAGCAGGGGCCACTCCAGCGACAGCTCCATGCTGGCGATTTGCTTCCCTGGTCAAATACGAACGGGACACAATTGGCTGAATGCGATTATGTCAGTAGATTGGTTGAGACGCACGCTTTTTGGTATACGATCCATCCCATGTACTGGTGTAATTGTAATTTTCAATGCTCGCTTTTTTGGCTGATGTCGACTGGACTTCTCCGCAACGGATGAAAACATGATTGGGATAGCAGTTATTTTCCGTTTATTCATCAAGAAATAGTCAATTTAGACCGAATTGAATATTGCATAGCACTGTGCGAACTTAAATATTGCATCGCACTCTGTGCGAACTTGTGAGTACTTTGCGCCGAAAAACTTACGCGGATACGACATCGATACCTCGTTACTGACAGCGGAGTTGAGCTCCCATACGAAGACCATTTCATTTTCCGGGAGCGCCCATTCATATACATCCCAGTGCCTGCCAGTTCGCGTTAGTGAAGTGACTGGCCCGGTGGCGTCGTGCCACGCACCGATATTCTGGCTCCTTGTGTTAGCTTAGATTGGTGAACAATTATGGTGGCAACGAGTGATAGGGTAGAAACAAACCTTCCAGGGGATTCTAGCAATAGCTGAAATATTGGCTGTATCCGGATATCATGCAGGCCAGCTTGGACGATATTCGCGAAGCGACGTGAAGGTAATGCTGTAGCCGTTGGCGAAGCACACGTTGTGCCAATTTAATACCGTACACATTGCATTGGCCGGAGCGGACCACTGCATTTTGTGCGACACAGCTCAAGACAGTTTCTTCAGTCTTGAAGGCAGACAGACTGAGAACACTGTCGCGCTCCCAATGAAGAATGCGACACGACCCCCAAGCGGGAAGCCACACTCCCACAGTGCCTCAATTGTACGGCAAAGACGCCAAAACAAGACACCAAGATGAGCCATCGACTTGATCATCAATTGTACTCTATGGGCCGCGTCGGGCCATATGTCTGGTGTTGCCGCGTCATGTTGGACTCAGTGTGAGGCGGCAACCACGGGACAGCTGCGTGTGCACAGTGTTTATTGCCTGTAATCCAGTGATCGTGAATTTGAACTTCAACGCTACTGGATTTTAATCATGGGGTGACAATACGTGGTTTAATTATGTCGAAACTGAATCGCTGGCAACCACTTTTTGTCCCAACAGTCTAAACCCCGAACCCTTGGCTTGAGACTGGGTTTTCTCACTGCATTCAAGGAGCCAATATATACCGGTTATAACGAGACATATCAGTTGCCACAATCATGACAAGATCTCCTGGTCATAGTGGCGTCAACCTGATCCGCCCGAACGTCTGGCGCGAAGATCACACTGGCGCCAGACAGTAGCAATGGCATCAATCCGTCGCTCTACTGTATTAGAGCACACTACACGGGATCCCACGACGCTCCTACCGTACATGCGCAAGCAAGGTCTTGGCCACTCTTGCTTTGGTCTCTGTGCAAGCAAATGCAGCAGCACATCTCGCTGGCCAGCGGCACCAAGCAGCGGGAGCGGCACACGCTCATGACAACGCTCTACAGTACGCAAACGCTTCAGACGCGCGAGCCGAGTCCGTGGGTTCTGTCTCCGGCGCTGGCGTTCCGCAACGAACGAACCCAGAGCGACCGCTTCGTGGCCGGCACGACCTTTTTCCACTACGACGCCTACGGCAGCCTGCGCCCGGACAAAGAGCCAATTCAACTCGTGAGCAGGCATTGCATTGGACTAGGCGTCCATGTGCTGGCGTGCGGGTTCTCGTTTTACTTCATGTCGTACGGCTACGGCCGCGTGCTCGCCGAGTACCTGCGTGCCAACGACGACCAACAAGCCAACGCCGCCAACTACATGCTCGTGTGGCCCACCTGTCTGTCGCTGCTGTTTGGCTTGGCCTCGGACAGCTTGCCGCTCTGCGGATACCGTCGCAAGGCCTACATGATCTTGGGATGGGGCATGAGTCTCGCCATGTACGTCGTTCTCTTCATCCTCGACGCGTTCAGCGACAGTGGTCGTGTGCTCTACGACGACAACACCGCCAGTGGCGGCAGCCCGTTTCCAGTGGCCTACATCATCGTGAGCCTTCTCGCCTCGTGTGGCATCCAGATCGCGTGGGTCTCCAGCATGGCGGCAGGCGTCGAGTATGCGCAGCGCGAGCACATCCACCACCGAGGGCGGCTCCAAGGATCGCTCATCGCGCTCTACAACTTTGGCGGCGTGCTCGCGCAGTCGTTGACCGCGTACATCATCAGCGAAGGCTCGATCAAAGACCACTACATCTCCAAGATCTCCATCGGCGGTGCGGCCGCGATCCTTGCGGGTGTCGCCCTTGCGACGACCCCGTTCGTCCTATTCTTCTTCCACGAAGAACCAATGACCACGCAAGTCCACGTGGCCATACGAGAGCCCGTGCGGACATTCTGGAAGTTTTGCCACCAAAACGCCGTCTACCGCGTGCTCTTCTTCATCACGTTACACCTGTTCTGCATCGGCATCTTCAACCAGAACGTGCGCGATGCGGTGCGTATATGGTCCAACGTCTCCCGCAAAGCGTCACTCGTGGTCGACGCCGTGCGCATCACGATGATGACGCTGAGCGTGGTCATGTGGAGAAACTACTTGCGGAACGCCAATTGGCGCACGCTCTCGTACGTTGGCTCGACCATCTTCATCCTGGCGCTCGTATTCCAGACAGTGTTTGTAACATATGGAGTGATCCGCAGCGAGTGGTTCTACGCACTCACGTACGCCGTGAGCGAGATCCCGCGCGCGTGGCTGCTCATCTTGAGCGTCGTGCTCTCGACGGAGATCGCCGCCGTTGGCCACGAAGGCATCACGCTCGGCTTGGCGCTGTCGTACCAACGGCTCGTAGCGCTCGCGGACTTCACCTTGGCTGCCATCTTTCCCAAAGTGATTGGTCTCCAAGTGACGGACGAGGACGTCAAGTCAGATTCGTCCGCGTCGCGGTCCAAGGTTATTACAGCGTTCGCTATCATCACCGCCATCAACTTGCTGTGTCTGTTCGTGATCCGGTTGGTGCCGCAGCAGAAGCTGGACGCGCAGCAACTACGTGCGTACGGCGGCTACAACCGATACGCGAGCGTGGCGCTGCTGGTCATCTTCGCCGTCCTGATCTGTTTCAATCTTGTCGCCAACGTCATCGCTGTCCTGTAAATATTTAGTCGTATCCATCGTCCGTGGTATTGTGTGATAAGCCAGCCCAGTCATACTGTAAAACTGTCGAATCGATTAATTCTGAGGTCTTCCGCCAGAAGCCTCAGGACTTGAACCATTGTGTTAGAGTGCTTCCAGTCGAGGCTGATTGCCTCGGCCTGGAAACGCCAAACTTTGCGCGGTGGTGGTGATTTGGAAATCACGCTACGGTACACTGTACTGAACTGTTCTACTACGCAGAACGGTTAATGCGCACGTTGGGTGTCATAACCTGATGATTTAAACTCAGTAAAAACACCTATTCATCGTGCTAAATTAACAGCAGTGGATGCTGATTGGATCAATTTCAATTTTATTAGTGTTATATGAGATTTTAACCGGCTAAATCTCTTTGTGGTTTGTTTTGAACAACCACTGTTGTCGTTGGGTCATTGATTTGGGGTGGGACTGGGGGGCTTCCAGTCATATCACAATGTGATATGCCTCGACGTCCCACGCAAAGCCACCGCAGGTCGTGGTGGATTTCCGGCTTCTCCAGCAGAAACCAAAGCCCGAAATCCACCAGACCGTGGGCTTCTAGTCACTTGCCACCGTTCTCCCTCAGCTGGGCTCCCAAGCCGACCACTCCTCTCCTCACAGAATTCGAGATATTCAACCACACCCTACATGCGAGCCATCACACGTAAGGAGCGCGATGGCACCCAGCAGGAGGCCACGTGGCCGCACTCCAGAGCGTTCTAAAGCACTCGAGGGATGAGCCCGGCCGTTCCGGAGCTCGGTCCGTGGCTGCCGTCTCCCGAGTCTGAGGCCTACACGCAGCCTTCGCAGGACGAAGGCCGGTTTGTGGCTGGCACGATTTTCTTCCACTACGACGCCTACGGCAGTCTTCGCCCGGACCAACAGCCCATCCAACTTCTAAGCAAGGACTTTGTTGGACCTGGTGTCCACTTGTTGGTGTGCGGGTTCTCGTTCTCGTTCCTGTCCTTCGGGTTCTGGCGCGTTTTTGCGAAGCACCTCCGCACCAACAGCGACCACCAAGTCCTCGCGGCCAACTACCTGCTCCTGTAGCCCACATGTCTGACTCTCTTCTTCGGGCTCGCATCGGATAGCTTCCCGATATGGGAGTATCGACGCAAGGCCTACATGGTCCTCGGATGGGTGCTCAGCCTAACTATGTACATCGCTCTCTTTGTGCTGGACATATCCTCCAGCCCGCTCCAGGATGGCAATCCCAGTCGTCGTTCAAAGTCGACAGCGTACCCAGCGGTCTATCTTCTGCTGAGTCTCGTAGCTTCATGCGGTGTCCAGATTCGTGGATTTCCAGCATGGCAGCCAGCGTCGAGTACGCGCAGCGTGAACACCTGCGCCAGCGTGGTCGCCTCCAGGCATCGTTGTTCGCGCTCTTCGCCACAGGAGGTCTAATCGTGCGTGTAGTGATCGCGTACAAAAATCAGCGAAGACTCTGTCTACGACCACAGCGAGCTCACGATCACTGTTGGTGGAGCAGTTGCAATCCTCGCGGGTGTCGCGACGGGCACGGTGCAGTTCGTCATGTTTTTCTTCACGGAAAATCCACCAGTCAGCACGAATCGAGCGCGGATGGCGCTCGGAGAACGGCTCCTACCGTTCTGGAAGTTTTGCCACCAGAACCTCGTCTACCGCGTGCTCTTCTTCATGGTGTTCCACTCGCTCTTGCTCGGCATCTTCAACCGCAACGCCTGCGACGCCGTGGAATCGTGGTCGAATGTGACCCAGCAAGACATGACGATCGTTGAGCTTGTGCGCGCCGCCGCGACCCATTGAGTGTGGTGGTGTGGAAGCACTACTTGCGCAATGTCAGCTGGCGCGAGTTGGCGGTCGCGGGCTCCGTGCTGTACATCATCGTGCACCTCTTGCAGGCGGTGTTTACTACGTATAACCTGATTCGAAGCGAGTAGTTCTATGGACTCGTTGTCACTGTCGCCGAAGTTCCTCGCGCATGGCTGTTGCTATTTGGACCGTTTCTCTCCACTGAGATCGCCACTGTTGGCCATGAGGGCGTCACCATCGGACTGGCCATGTCGTACCAGCCGCTCGTGGGCGTTGCGGACTTCACGTTGGCCACAGTCTTTCCGCGAGTGATTGGTCTTGAGGTTACAAATGACGATGTCAAGATGGACTCGCCAGAGACGCACGCCAGGGTGATCTCGGCCTTGCTGGTCATCACGGCCATCAGCCTGCTCAGCCTGCCGACCATCCGATTCCTGGCGTGCAGAAGTTAGACGCGCAGCAGTTGCGCGCGTACGGCGGCTACAATCAGCACGCAACTCTGCTGCTGACGGCCATATTCGTGGTCTTGGTTTGCTTTAACCTAGCTGCCAATATAGTCACCGTCATGTAATTAAGTGGTAAGTATGACCATCGATTCTTATACTCACGAATATTCTGTACTAGGTCTAGCCAGTTCGGTGCACTGCGGTCTGCTTCCGGGCGAGCAGTACTTGGGTCTCGTCACTTAGCACTTCCTTCGCGATGCGCTGTTTGGCCTGCGCGATCCGCTGCTGCACTTCTTCTTCTTTACGTAATGCCTCTTCCTTTCGAGACTGAAGCTCCTTGATAGCCAGCAGGCCTCGACGGTCCAAATCGTCTCGAAGCACCTGCGCTTGTTCCAGTCGCAGCCGGCGCTGCTCCTCTTCATGCAGCTTACGAGCCTGTTCCGCGAGTCTCGCGAGCTCTCGCTGCTTCTCGATCTGCGTCGCTCGAGCAGCCTCTTTCTTTAGGTTATCTTCGTGGACTTTTTGAGTGTATATCTTTTGCTTGCGTCTCAAGTCCACTTGTCGGTCGACCACGCGAGGCGAACTTTTCGTTGGGGACTTTGCTATCTTGGCTACAGGCGACTGCAGCTGCTGTGAGATGGAGAACAGCGAACACTTGGGTGTCGCTTGCTCATTATCAGTGGCAGCTTCATCCGCCATCTCCACGGCCACATGGGCTACATGTAAGAGGTATACCTGGGCACCCGACGAGATACCTTCATCCGCCTCAACCACTGGTCGCTGCGGCACCAGCCGCTGCCAGAACCGGACCACCGCACTCATCGTCTTCACCTGGTGGACCGCTCGACTGAGCCGTTGCCTGATAAACTTGCGCCGATACAGCGCGTTCATGAGATCGCTCTCCGTGTCGGCGACGCCGATGGCCAGGCGCCACTGGCGTTCGATCATCATGTTGTGGCTCACGCGCGTGAGCAGCTCGTTGTGCGACAGGTCGTGGTGCGCACGTATGCCTTTCATGCCGCGCAGAATCTTTTTGGACAGGATCCGGAAGTTGCGGCGCCGCTCGGCTCGACGAGCCTGCTTGGCGCGGAACGCTCGCTGGATACGGAGCGTCGCGCGCAACGCGACCGCGTTGTGGAACATGCGCCGCGCCGCGAACCCGCGGAACACTCTCTGCAGTTGGATCGCGCTGTGGTGGAATAGTTCTTTGTAGGCATGGACAACTGCATCTTGATCGGCATGGATGCGGTCGAGCCAGAGACGCAGCGCGGCGCTCTCCCGCTCAAACAGCTCCTGCGTCTGGTTCATACGACCAAGACTCGCGTGGATGTTGGTCTATACAGCCACGAACATTCTTAGCAGCTTCACCACTATTGCGGAACGGCCATACTACCCACTGTAACGTGGCGAATGTCGTCGATGGTCAGATCGATGGGCGTCTTGAGCGCGTCGTCGGTCTCGGGTCTAAACCGCCGAGGCGAGCGGTGGAGCTCTCCATTCGCCCGAGCAAAATGCGGCAGCGTGACTCTGGGGGTGGATAGAGGCGATAGCGGCTCGACACCATTGTGGAGCGTTCGCTCCAGCTGCAGCAGAGGCAGGCGCATGGAGGTGGGGACCATTGGGAATTCGGATGCCTCGTTATGTCTTTTGCGTGGATTGTGAATTGATGCGAGATCATGAAAAGACGCGCCTGCGGTAATGGAATACCATATAACGGAGGTAATCCGACACGCGTTTCCAAAATCAGTTGATTCGCCATCGTGAAGATTCGTAGCCGGGTCAAGATACCCTATCCCACTTGAGCGCGGGCGAATGGATTGGCTCAAAATTGGCCCCTTCACAGTGGGAAGGGACCAAAAGTGGGAAGTTCACACAATTGTGGGGTAGGGC
This sequence comes from Pythium dissimile, assembly GCA_023336445.1. NCBI lineage: Eukaryota > Oomycota > Peronosporomycetes > Pythiales > Pythiaceae > Pythium > Pythium dissimile. The sequence goes on along the minus strand of JAADWZ010000259.1, from coordinate 25,082 downwards.
TCCACCCACCACACAGACTGACTCGCAGCAAGGTTCCAATCAAACTACCAATAGGCCACCCCAGAGTCCCTATCCCTAATAAACCCTGTGAATCCTCTGCCTTGCGTGACCCGTTCTGTACAAATGCCACAGCACGCCACCATCTGGACGCGTCCTTTGTCCTGCATCGTCCGGCGCCGTCCAGTCGCATCCAAAGATTGATTTTGGCTGCAGCCAGCTCAGCGGGAGAAGCAATAAATTCCAGACCAGCGCATAGAGGACATTACCGTGAACGAAGCAAGCGCTTCTTCCTCCTCTCTTCTGCCTCCATGGTGCGCTCGCTTCTCTGCGTCGCCGCGGCGGCGCTGGTCGCGGCGCTCAGCCCCCTGTCTCACGCGCTGGGCACCAACTCGTCTCAAGAGTACCCGGTCAAGTCCGGGCTCGGGATCTGGGTGGATCCAGACACGCCTTCGGACCGCCAGACGTACATGTCGTCGCGCGGCCGCCCCTGGGCGCTGGTCATGAGCGACGAGTTCAACATCCCGGACCGCGATTTCCGTCCAGGGAAGGACCATCTCTGGACGTCGTTGGAAAAGCCCGACGGTGTCAACGGCGCCAAAGAGATCTACTCGCACAACATGACCTCGACCACCTGCGACGACGACGGCACCTGCTACTTTTACATCAAAGTGATCGACGACCACCAGGTCATCTCCGTGTACAACCTGTATCTGACCACGCCCGGGCTTGAGACGGTCGAGTTCTTCTACCGCGCGGGAATGGTCCAGAGCTGGAATAAGTTTTGCTTCCAAGGCGGCATGCTCGAGGTGCGCGCACAACTGCCCGGCGCGGTGAGCAACAAGTCGGGCAATCCAGACCTGGCCAAGGGACCCAACGGCAAGACCGAAGCGCTCGCGTACTACCCGACGTGGCCCGGCATCTGGATGATGGGCAACTTGGGTCGCGCTATCTTCAGTGCCTCGACCAACCGCATGTGGCCGTTCTCTTATGACCGCTGCGACCCAGACGTGTTCGACCCGAAGAACCAGCGGATCTCGGCCTGTGACTCGAACCCGGGCTTCGGTCTAAACCCGAACCAGGGACGCGGCGCGCCCGAGATCGATCTGCTCGAAGGAGGCGGTGTGGCCATCTCGTCGTCGCTCCAAATCGGCCCGGGCATGCCCATGAACTTTCGTCTCGCGGGAATCAACAACAACACCGACAACATTTACTGTTTGTACGGCGGCTCGTGTAAGACGATCGGCGCCAACCACCCGGGGGTGCCCACCAGCTACTACGAAGCGCGCGGCCACAAGTCCTGGTACCAAGGGCTCCGCTACCAGAGCAACCCGTTCTGCGCGTCCGACCCGACGGCCAAGCAGACGTACGAGGCCATCTCGGCCGCCGTGAAGAACATCGTGGTGAACTCGTGTGACAAAGATACCTGCCCGGGCTCCAAGGATGCCTACGCGGATCTCGCCTTGGTCGATGGCAAGGGCGACACCCACTGGGGCATCAACTACAACGGCACATGCTTTCCAGTAATGAACGCGTACATGGGATCGTACCTGTGTGATCCTGACAACCAGGACAAGCTCTGTGCGACGCCTCGTCCAGACTCGCAGCCGCCGACCAAGGTGATGAAGGAATTCAACTACCAGATGGACGCCATCTCGTCCAACTGGCCCGTGCACTTGGGCGCGTACACGGATTACTTGGTCTATCAGATTGAGTGGGTAACCGGCGCCAACGGCTACGTGCGCTGGATGCTGGACGGGTACCCGATCTTTGAGGTGACGTCGGACTCGTTCTCTAATGTGCCGCAGGATGCTAAGAAGACCAACCCGCAGAAGGTGATGCTCGAGGAGCCTATGTACCTGATCTTCAATGTGGCACTCTCGTCGTCGTGGGGTGCCACGCCGCCGAACCCGGGCAAAGTGTGTCGCGGAGACGGGAAAGACCCACAGGCGAACCGAATCTGTGACGAATTCCCCATGTACATGCGCATCGACTACATCCGACTGTACCAGGATTTGGCCGACGACCTGGACGCAGACAACCTCATGCAAGTTGGCTGCGACCCGGCATCGCACCCAACGAAAGAATGGATCAACGGCCATCTCGAAGAGTACCAGGACTTCGACAACCTCGCTATCGACGTCGCCGGCGGCGCGTTCTGCACCAAGGACCAAGACTGCACGATCCTCGCGTCAGGCGATCTGCAGTTCACCAAGCTGGTCACGGGCAAATGCACGAACAAGCGCTGCGTGTGCGAATTTGGCAAGTCCTGGGGCGGACCGCGCTGCACGATGGCTCTTGATGAGTCCAAGTCGGCCACAGGGAAGAAGAAAGTCGAAGGCTACGGTCCGCCGTTTGGCGTCTCCGTCGCTGTCGCGATCATCGTTGTGATTCTCACGTTCCTCTCGGTGGGGTACGCCATGCGGAAGGCGAGCATGGACTTGGAAACGGCGCTCAAGTCGTCGTCGCAAAAGAACCAGATGGGTCTCTCTCCAAACGATGTGCTCGATGGTCCGACCAAGGGGAACTACAACCAGAACTTTCTCTGATTGTCCGTCCCCTCCCGACTTCAAGGTTTCACAATACAGTACAACCAGACTGAGTGCGGCGACAACAAAGTCGGTCTGGTCGGCCAACCTCCTTCCTGTACACGTATCTATCGCAACAGACAACTCGATGCTCAAGTTTTCGTTTTATTGTACGCTGGCGGCCCGCTCCGGACAGCAGGCCGCCTCCATGTTCCGTTGAAAACGGGTCACCCTAGATAAATTTCCAACTTAATTTCCAACACAGTTTTCCCAATTATTCCAGCGATTTTCTTCAAACGTCAACTCGGCTTTTTGGTGTCTCGTGGCATGAGTCTAACGTTTAGACCATAGACTAAAGACCCCCTGCCGTCTAACGACCCCACTACCGTACTGCCGCCTCTCCGGATGGCATGGTTCTCCACTAATCAAGAGGAAGAAGCGTATCCAATAGAGCGTCTAATTGCAACTGGCTTGACCATTGTGAAACCTAAGCAGACAAACAACGTCCGAAGAGGGACCATCTGTCGTGGTGACGCATCTTACGTTGCTCTATTTCTGGCGGAAGGACCACCTAACTTCATTCAAGTTGCTAGTATGTTGCTTATACCAGCTGAAATGTTGCCTGCCCCCATCTATGCACAGGAAGTCAATCCAGCCGGACTGAACATAACCAGACGCTGGGCTCTAGGATATTAGGATCTCGGGAGCTTCTGCTCGTGACTGTGTACAGGCCCTATCCGTCGAGAGGCCGCGAGACCCGCAGCTGGTGGTGGCGTTGTGACCAGCCTCCCTGCTGCGCTCGCGCTCACCCCAGTTCCAATCGACGGCAGTGAGAAGCGTATCCTCCCCCCCCCTCTCAACATGGGCAAGGTGTCGTGGTGGACAGCGGCGGTCGTGGCGCTCGGCGCGGCGATCTGGGCGCCGCGGGGCGCATGCGCACAGGCCACGGGCAACAAGACCGTCACCAAGACAGCCAGCGCCAATCGAACCGCCACGGTCGAGTACCGCGTCAAGTCGGGTCTGCGCACGTGGGTTGACCCGAACACGCCGTCGGACCGGCAGTCGTACACGTCGTCGCGCGGCCGCGAGTGGGAACTCGTGATGAGCGACGAATTCAACATCGAAGGACGCGATTTCCGCCCGGGAAAGGACCATTTATGGACCTCGCTCGAGAAGCCCGACGGCGTGAATCGCGCGCTTGAGTACTACTCGCACAACATGACCTCGACCAAGTGCGACGCCGACACAGGCACGTGCTACTTTTACATCAAGGTCGTGGACGAGCACATCCAGTTCAGCACGTACAATATGTACACCAAGCCGCCCGGGTTTCAGACCGTCAACATGTACTACCGCGCCGCCATGGTCCAGACGTGGAACAAGTTCTGCTTCCAAGGCGGGATGCTCGAGGTGCGTGCGCAGCTGCCCGGCGCCGTGAGCGCCAAGTCTGGCAACCCTGACATCGCCGGTGGCCCATCGTCGAGAACCACAAGCGCGGGGATGCCCTACTATCCGACGTGGCCCGGCATCTGGATGATGGGCAACCTAGGCCGAGCGATTTTCAGCGCCTCAACCAACCGCATGTGGCCCTACTCCTACGACCGATGTGAGCCGGACGTGTTCGACCCAAAGAACCAGCGTATCTCGGCATGTGAGTCGGACCCGGGCTTTGGTCTAAACGCGAACCAAGGCCGCGGCGCGCCCGAGATCGATCTGCTCGAAGGCGGTGGCGAGGCTATCTCGTCGTCGCTTCAGATCGGCCCGGGCATGCCGACAGAGTACCGGCTGATCCCCGTCGATCCCGTCATCGATGCCAAGAACGTGTACTGTTTGTACAGCAGTGATTGTTTAACGCCGGGTGCCAACCACCCGGGCATCCCGACGGCGCTGTACGCCAAGCGCGGCCACAAATCGTGGTACCAGGGGCTGCGGTACTCGGCCAATCCGTTCTGTGTGTCCGACCCAGCGAAGAAGCAGACGTACGACAGCGTGGCCGCGGCGGTTAAAGCGGGCATCGTGGCCAACACGTGTACTGCACAAACGTGTGCCGGGTCCAAAGACGGGTTTGCGGATCTCTCCTTGATCGACGGAAAGGGCACCACCCACTGGGGGATCAACTACAACGGCACGTGCTTCCCGATCATGAACGCCTACACGGGCGCCTATCTCTGTGACCCGGACAACCAAGAGAAACAGTGCGAGTCGCCTCGCCCCAATTCACAGCCGAAGTCCAACGTGATGACGGAATTCAACTACCAGATGGACGCCATCTCGTCCAACTGGCCGGTCCATGTTGGCGCGTACATGGACTTCTTGGTCTATCAGATTGAGTGGGTCACGGGCGCCAAGGGGTACGTGCGCTGGATGCTGGACGGCCACCCGATCTTCGAGGTGACGTCGGATTCGTTCGAGAACGTCCCTCAAAATGCGAAGAAGACCAACCCGCAGAAGATCATGCTAGAAGAGCCCATGTACCTCATCTTCAACGTGGCGCTGTCCTCGTCGTGGGGCGCCAAGCCCATCAACACCGACTCGGTGTGTCGCGGCGACGGGACGAACGAAATGGCCAACCGCATCTGCGACGAGTACCCCATGTACATGAAAGTCGACTACGTGCGACTCTACCAAGACAAAGCCGAAGGCCAGGACGCGGACAGCTACATGCAAGTGGGCTGCGACCCAGACTCGCATCCGACCAAAGAATGGATCAACGGCCACATCGACGAGTACCAGGACTATGATAACCTGGCCATCGACGTGGCCGGTGGAGCGTTCTGCTCGTCGAACGACGACTGCACGATCCTGCCCGAGGGCGACTTGCAGTACATCAAGCTGATCACGGGCAAATGTGTGAACGGGCGGTGTCGGTGCTCAAACGCGGATTCGTGGGGCGGGCCGCGCTGCACGATCGCGCTGGACGAGAGCAAGACCGTTGGGAACGGCACATCGTCCCGGATGGACGGCTACGGGCCTCCGTTCGAGGTTGCCTCGGGCACCGCGGTGCTCGTGGGTATCGTCACGGCGCTGGCGGTGTACTTGACACTGAGCAAGGAGAAGCGCGAGGCCCAGGCGGCGCTTCGACTGGCCATCTTGACCGAGAAGCCCGCGCCTCGTCCGTCCGTGAACGAGCCACAAATGACGCAGATGCAGCCACGCGAGTCGGTCGGCCCCGCCGGTCCCGCGAAAGTGGATTACAGTAGAAACTTTGTGTGAGCATGTCGCGATGTGAGTGTACAACTATCTGAAAACCAATAATCAAACTGTCCAAATTAGAATTTCTGAGACGGTATTTGGCAATTCCGCTTGGGAACGAGATGGTGTTTGGATGAGATGGAGCGTTCAAGCCAGAGTAGTTTCGTTGAAACACAGACTGGAGTGTCAAACGTCTGCCAAACCCACACTCATACATTTATCAAGTTATTTGGGCTCGTGACCTTGTGGTTGACGACTGGACAAACCACGTGGGGGACACCATCAAATAGTGGACTGTCTCAGCTGCAGCAAGTGTGGGTAAGTGTGGGTGGGGCTCAACGCACTGCTGTTCTGACGTTGGTAGACCAGCCGAGATGCTGAGCTTGAAGAGTCCGCCTGATCGCACGTGCGGCGGAGTGTCCCACTGCAATGATCCGCGTAGGCCCTCCTCAGACCAATGGTATCACCGGCTCAGGCCGCTCCAAGCACCAAGTCACAATAGCATTTGACCACGTACAGACACACAGCTCCTATCCATGCGGCCCTCTCTCCTAGCCGACGCCCTGCTCTTGACCGTCGCATCAAGCACCAGTGCGCTCGTCTCGGCCACCAACTCGACCTCGTCCAACGTGACCACAACCGAGTATGCGGCCAAGTCGGGCATCAAGCCATGGGTGGACCCGGACACGCCCAGCGACCGCCAGACGTACGTGAGCTCGCGCGGCCGCACGTGGGATCTGGTCATGAGCGATGAGTTCAACGTGGCCAACCGCAGCTTCCGCCCCGGCGACGACCATCTGTGGACGTCGCTGGAAAAGGCCGACGGCGTCAACGGTGCGCTCGAGTTCTACTCGCACAACATGACGTCGACAGCGTGTGACGAAGGCGAGAACGGCGAGGCGAATGCCACGTGCTACTACTTCATCAAGGTCAAGGACGAAGTGACCACGCTTCGAGTGTACAACCAGTACACCAACCCGCCCGGCTACGAGAGTGTCAACTTTTGGTACCGGTCCGCAATGGCCCAGTCGTGGAACAAATTCTGTTTCCAAGGCGGCATGGTCGAGGTGCGCGCGCAACTGCCCGGTGCGATCGACAGCGCGTCCGGCAACCCGGATCTGAGCCTCGGGAAGACGGGCAAGACGGCGAATATCGACTTTTACCCAACGTGGCCCGGGATCTGGATGATGGGCAACTTGGGGCGCGCGATCTTCAGCGCCTCGACCAACCGCATGTGGCCTTTCTCGTACAACGAGTGCAAGCCCGAGGTCTTTAACGCCACCAAGAACCAGCGCATCAACGCCTGCGATGACGCGCCTGGATACGGAATGAATGCAAACCAGGGCCGAGGGGCTCCAGAAATTGACATCTTAGAAGGCGGCGGACTGGCGATCTCGTCATCGATCCAAGTGGGGCCTGGCATGCCCACCGATTTCCGTATGATCCCGCCGGACGCGAGCATTGACAACATTTATTGTCTGTACTCGAACGACTGTAAGACGAAAGGCGCCAACTCGCCGAATGTACCAACGGCCGTGTACAACGCGCGCGGGCACAAGTCGTGGTACCAAGGTCTCCGCTACCAGAGTAACCCGTTCTGTACCCCGGACGCGACCATGGCGCAGAGTTACGCGTCCGTGGCTGCCGCGATCAAGGCCGGGATCACTGTGAACTCGTGTACCCTTGCAATCTGTCCAGCGTCGTTCGACGTAACCGCTGATCTAGATCCGATCAACAACAGCAGCTCGACCCACTGGGGTATCAACTACAACGGCACATGCTTCCCCAAGATGAACGTGTATACTGGATCGTTCCTGTGCGACCCCGACAGCCAGAACAAGCTCTGCACTAAACCGCGGAACGATTCCACGCCGGCGACCAACGTGATGAAACCGTTTGATTACCAAATGGACGCGATCTCGTCCAACTGGCCCGTCCATGTCGGCGCCTACACCGAGTACTTGGTGTACCAGCTCGAGTGGGTCACGGGCAAGAACGGGTACGTGCGCTGGATGTTGGATGGCAACGTGATCTTCGAGATCACATCCTCTGCGATCGAGGACGTCCCCCAGGACTCGGCCCAGTCGAACCCAGTGAAGAAGATGCTGGAGGAGCCTATGTATCTGATCTTCAACGTCGCGTTGTCCTCGTCATGGGGCTCCAAGCCCATCTTCACCAGCTCCGAGTGCCGTGGCGATGGGACCAACGCAAAGGCCAACAAGATCTGCGACGCATACCCGATGTACATGAAGATTGATTACATCCGCCTGTACCAGGACAAGGGTACCGACCTGGATGTCGACAACTACATGGCGATTGGGTGCGACCCGGCGACGCACCCAACCAAAGAATGGATCGAAGGCCACATTGAAGAGTACACGGACGACGACAATGCCTGGAAAGTGGTCACTGGCGGCGCGGGCTGCGTGACGGACGACGATTGTACGATCAGTGCGACTGGTGATATCGCCTACGTGAGCCTTGTGACAGGCTCATGCGTGAACGAGCGCTGCTCGTGCAAGTACCCGGACTCGTGGGGCGGTCCTCGCTGCACGACCGCGCTTAGTGCGTCGAAAACGGACGGTAAACTACAAGGTTACGGTCCTCCACTTGAGGTCGCAGTGAGCTTTGCCGTGCTGGTTATAGTGCTCACTGCGATCTCGCTTTGGTACAGTCGTCGACCAACGATCGTATCTCAGTACCATCAGGTGAAGAAAGCGCCACCAATCAGCGAGACCAGTAGTGACGTGGTGCAGTTGGATCCCGACTACGGCAAGAACTTGGTGTAAAAATAAATGAAAAAAATAAACAAGCCCCCTCCAAAATCCCCTCGTTCGAGTGTCAAATATAACCCATGTCACAAAAATGTAACCACCTCTGAGTCCCAGTCTCCGTGCCGCTTCAAAGACCTCGATGGAGGCATGCTGGAGCTCAAGGCTTTCGTCCAGGAATCCGTCCACGCGCTCGATGATTCAGCGCTTCTCCTGCTGTCAGAAACGCTCCGTGTGGACCTGCGTGGCTGTGACGATCGCCGCGACATCGAGCGGATCCTCACGGGGCTGCTCTGTCTGGACAAGGACACGGCGCTTGGCACGTTCCTCACCTGGCTGCGCACGCGCGAGTCGCAGCTCCAGACCAGCGGTCTCATTGCTCGAAAAACCGGGTTTCTCAACACATTTGTACCAGTGATCTCTCCTCGCAAAGCCGGCGAAACACGATCGAACAACTACAGCAGCAAGGAGGCCGAGGTATCCGCCATCAAAGACCACCACTTGAACGACGAGATCTCGAGCCGACTAGACGAGCTCAAGCTGCTGGAGCACGATTTCAAAGAGGCAGAGCGCCATGTGCATAGCGGCAGCCCGAGCTTCGAGAAGCTCAAGGTGTTTCTGGTGAAATTGACCCAACTGCGCGCGAAAGAGCAGGACGTGCGGCGGTTTTTCATCCAGCAGAGCCGGCTCTTGACCGAGCAGCACGCGCAGATGAAGGACGAGACGCTCCACACGCGCGCGCAGCTGGACTTCTTCGTCGACGGCTTCACGAATCTGCGTCGTCGCCACGATGAGTTGGTCGAAAAGTCGACCCACATGAAGGCCGAGAACGAGGTGGCTCAGGACATTTTCCTGTCGATCACGGCGCAAGAGAGCCATTTCGGTGCAGTGCTGCACCGCACCATGCTGCAGATACTGGATGAAAAGTATGAGCTTTGTAACCAATTGGAATCTGCGCAAGAAGAGATCCGTTGGCTTCAGATGAAGCAGCACGAGCTTAAACAACTCGTGAGTCGGCTCAAGAAGGAGCGAGGGGATGCGTTGAAAGACTCCAACAGCTACAAGCTGCAGCTGCGCAACTGCAAGCGCAAGATGGACCAGCTCGCGGTGGATGGGCCCGACTGCTCGTTCTTCCGTCAGCAGGCGATCCAGCTGCGCGGCTCACTATCGACGCTGTTGGGGATATTCCGCGAATCAATTGCTCGAGATACCAAGTCGGCCAAGCAAACGCTGAGCAAAGAAGTGTTGAGGTCCGTTCAAAGCGTGCTGGTGACCACACCATCACTGCCTGACAAGAAAAGCACGAGTCGAACGCTCCGTGTGACTGGTGGCGCCGCGGTAAATGGACATACTTCAGTCGCTCGAGTCGTCGAGAAGAAGGAGTTGACAGCACTGGACGTCGACCAGGTCGTGCGTGGGGTCGTGCTGCTGGGTGGACAGGACAACGAAGCGGAAAGCAGTGCGAAGGCGCTGTGTTCACGGCTCCGGTATGTGCCTGTGGATTTGAAAAAACTGCTGGAGCAACTACGAGACCAAGGTGTTGCTCAAAAGAACGAACGAATCAGTTCTCTCGCAGCAGCAGCAGAGAGCTTACAGGATGAACCTATTGCAACGCCCGTGCCCAGCTCGCATTTGATCTCCGCTCCTACGGCTACTGTTGAAAATTACCTCGCACCGCTCGCAGCAGCGATCAAGGCGCTGGAACTAGATCGAAATGTCAACGGCGTCGTATTCTACAACTATGAGCTCACGGCGCGCGATGCGAACTTGCTGATTGGTGTTGGTATTCCGATCGATGGTGTACTTGAGTTGAGCGTCTCAACACCATCATCCATTCCTTTACCAACGCCCGTGCAGCCACCTCCAGCCACGCCAACAAAAAGCTCGAGCAGATCTCGAGCGCCCACGACTTCAAGCCGAGCCGATGCAGGATCCAGGCCCTCAGTAAAAACCAGCCCGTCGTCCAGTAGTCCATCCAGGCAATCCAGTCATCAGCAGAGCAGTGACGCCAAGCGAGGACTAACAAGCACACCTAGTGCTACTGGTCGTCCGACGACCAATGTTTCCAGTCCAACCGAACCACCAACAACAGCTCCAAAACTCGACCGCAAAGCAGCGTTCGTCAGCATGCCACACGCATTCACGCAGCTGGCGCCTGCTACTTTTGCCGACGACCGCGTGGACCAGATTCTCCTCGAGCTGTTGCGACTGAAGAGACGTCGAGAGACGCCGTTCGTTGTATGGGACGACTCAACGAGCCAAGTGAACGAGGCGCTGCTGATGTACGCGGAAGAGATCCATGTTATGCTCTGGGTCGAACAAGAGAACCGCAAGCCAAAGAAGCCAGGTCAAGACGTCGTTACAAAGCCTGGAACGCCCGGCTCTACTCGAGGTGGTAGGCCGGAACCCACGAGCAAGACACCTGTGAAAGCACCCTCCAAGGCCAACGCAACCGGTCTCATTTCCACACCGAACAAAGCAGCTGCAAAACCAGCGAGGTCTTCGTCAATATCCCCCATTAAGGCAGCGCAGGCAGTGTCCCCCACCAAAGCACTACCCAAGAAACCGACAACCTCCACTCCTCCAAAAAGAAAGGCGTGATAAATCCTTCACTACTATTGGCTAATGTATTTTGAATTGGCACAATTTGATAGGTCGAATATCTCATCACGTCAGACTTTGCAAGTTGTAACCAAGGTCTCCGCTATTTCCAGGTGCGAAGCCTCAACAACAAGTACGTTGTCACAACGGCCGCTTCGCACATACAGTACAACGCACTGAGCGAGAACAACCAAACCAGCACCACAGTAGAATGGAGCAGCGCAGCGCCACGAGCTCGTTCTCTGGAAATCCAGATCGCTCGAGCAGCGACGGCCATTTCAGCGATGTGCCGTTCGACGATTGCGACGACACGTCGCTGAGGCCCGTTGCCACGATGGTGCGCTTGCCGAGTCGCTCGACGACTACCGCGGCTACCTCATCATCGCCGCCGCTGCCGTTATCGTCATCTGCTGATACACTGGACGAGATCGATCCAGAGATCCTAAAGGAGCTGCCGCCGGAGCTGCAACAAGAGATCTTGCTAGAGCACATGGCTGCGGTCAAGCGCGCCAACGACGCCGCGATCCAACGGGCACTGCACAGTGCATCGCACGTGGACACCGCAGACTTTGTCGACCGCCACAGCAGCGACGACGGCTCGTCGCGTGAGAGCTCGTCAGTCCAGCCCGCGTGGACTTGTAGCGTGTGTACATTCGCCAACCACGCGCTGATCTCCGCATGCGAAATGTGCGACACTTTGCGGCCGGACTTGTACCAGAGCGACGATGCCTGGGAGCGCGTTCCGACAAGCCGAGACCGGGCAAGCAGCACTGGTGACGGCTACTCGAAGCTCGCGCAGTGCATCCAGTCGTCGGTGTTTTCGAATTCGCTCAAGAGATTAAAAATGCCGGCGACGCCCGCGACCACGTCAATGACGCAGAAAGACGACCCCTCCGCCGAAGATCTGTTGATCGCCGCGACCATGAAGTTCCAGCAGCTGCAGACGAGCGCTTCTCAAGGTGTTCAGTCGCTCATGGCCAAGGCAACTGCGAGCCGGCGTCCGTCAGCGATCTCTAGTGCGTCGGCGGCCATCAAGCCCCCATCGCCCCAGGCTGCGGCCTTGCTACGGTCACTACAGGACGACCTCAACACCAAATGTGAGCCAGGGGATGAAGTGTACGAGACGCTTCTCCACCGACTGTGGAATGCCATCTACCTGGACGCGCCGAGGTCATCACGCAAGACGGGCTCGTCGCCACTAGTACCCGCACTGCCGCGCCGCCCATTTGAGCGCGTGTCCGCTGGCTGGGTCGATATCGGCTTCCAGGGGCCAAACCCGGACACAGACTTTCGCGGGGGTGGGCTGCTCGCGCTGAAATGCCTGGTGTACGTGGTTGAGGCGTACGCGCACAAAATGATCGAGGTTGTAAGCGCACAGACGCCGTGCGACTCGGGCAAGAAGTGGTATCCGGTCTGTGTGGCTGGAATTAACCTGACGTGCATGATCGCTGGGCTGTTAAAGCTTGGCAACGGCCAGTTCCTGGGCGATAATCAAGCGTACTGGACGCTGTTCGAGGAGCCGTCGGCATTCTACCAGCTGTACTTTCACGCATTTGTCAAGATGGACGCTTCCTGGCACCGCATGAACGCTTCATACATGGAGTTTGGAGGTCCGAGACGAGCCACCACAAATGTAATTTTGGTCCGCCGAATTCGATTCTAACGAAACGAGTCTTCTTTTTTTCTAGTGGTGCTCAAGGCAACGCGACGAATGGTGGCGCACATTCTCGAGCAAGCTCCTCAGACACTCGGTGAACTCAGCGACGCGGCCGACAAGACGTTTATCGACCGCTTCGTCTCATCGGCCTCGAAAGCGTACTTAGACGACACCGAGAACGGTGAATGTCCCGATCCGTTCAACCTGCTCGAGGACGACAACGAAGGGCTCGTCACGTCCCCGCGGTCGGCGCTGTCAGCGGTCTTCTCCAAGCTCACGGGTGGGTCGGCTGCGGCATCCAAACCCAGTGCGTCGCTCCAATGATTGTTTTCTCCACACACAAAAAAGGTAAATTTCACAATCCAAATTTCATGCAGCCGCTCTCTTGGTGCTGGTCGCCGCACTTGACGCGGCAGTACCGCGAGCCACAGCGCCGGCACTGGTACGCAGCGAAGAACCCGCAGACCACGCAGAACTTGCGTGCGGGGTGCGTAGACGGTGCAGCCGCCACGGACAAATAATTGGGCGTTTTTGCGGTCTCGCCTGTGCCGAGCTCTTCGTAGACAAGCTGTGCGAGGCTCTTGACTTTCCACCGCTTGGCTTTCCTGTTGCACACCCACCCACAATTCAATCAATCACACAATGTACAAACCTCAATATCCAAGTACGCACGGCTTGTGGGCGGCTGAGAGACGAATAGTTTTGCTGCTTTTGGATTTTGACTTCTTGGACACGTTGGCGGCGTCGACGTCCTCATCCACGTACAGATCGTCGGCTTCTGCGTCAGCGTCGCCCGCGATTGCGTCATCTTCACCGTAGTTGTCCGCCTCCAGTGCGTCTAACCGCGCGTTGCGGACGATCACGCGCGTCTCCTCGTCCACGTTGCGCATCGCTTTGCTCAGCTTGACCGTGCGGCCTAAATCATGCAGGGGGAAATCGTCAATATCTCGGTCACTATAAAGCCGAGAAACCCGAAAACGCCGCGTATGTACGCACCAGAGAACCGCTTCTTAGTGCCACGTCCCGCTTTCGCCGCGGAGGCCGCGGTAGTCTGCAGCACGGTCTCGTTCCACCGCTTCTTGCCATCGTACGCCTTGCCCATTCGTATCCGATAAGTATTTTCAATTTGTGAAAGCAACGCAGTGGTCCTGCCTAAGTTAACCTAACTATTTACAATAAATGGGCATTCAAAAGTGCATATATTCACATAATCAGCAAATACTATCCACATCTTTTCAGAAAGCGGACGCACTGGTCCAGTGCTCCACGTCGTCCGGCACGGGCTTGATCATGTGGAAACGGTCAAAGTTGATCACGATGCCGTGGTCCGTTTGGCTCACGCAGTTCTCAAACGTCGAGTCCCACGCCATCTCCTCGTCTATGTACGAGTGGCGGGCCTGCATCGTGTTGGACGTGGAACCGTCGATGCCCTCCAGAATGACCACCACCTCCAATTCGGACTTGCGCAGGTGGTGCATAATCTGGGCGCGCGTGGGCTTTTCGTAGGGCGGAGCCGCTCCAGGTACTCCACCGTCACGGTTGCCATTCTCCACGTCTACCATGCGCTGGCTCGGTTCCGGATACGCGGCAGAGAGCTTCGGGTGGTGGCCCTTGTCGGGCAGACACTCGGGCGGGAACAGCGGAGACCAGGGGTCGATGCGGTGCACAATGGTCTGTGGCATGGCGATAAGCAGCATCCCGCCGCAGTCGTCGTCGGGCTGCTGCACTCGCATCTGGTGGCTCTGGTACAGCGCCTCCGGTGTCTGCCCGTCGGACGTGGACACATTGCGCATCGCGTACAGGCGAATGTGGGCCTCGACGAGCTGGTGCTTCCGGCGCTCGCAGACTTGGAACATGAAATAGTAATCCCCACGGATCTTGCGGATCACTGCCGAGTGCGTGAACATGACGGTCTCGGCTCGTTTCTATAAGCGAGGTAAAACATTATTTCCCGCCGTTCACAGTATAATGGAGCGAAGGTCCTTTGGAAACGTACATTGGCTCGCGCAAAGCGTGCGTAGAACATGCCAATGCAGATCGAGTCCAAGAAGATCCCTGCAAACGACTGAACGTGGATCAAAATGTCAGCCAAGTTTTCAAATCGCTAGACAAGATGATGGTAGTGTACCTCGAGACTCAAGAGCACGGCCATGGACTTGCATCCGCCGTAGAAGATGTCATTGGTGGGAGCGCCGTAGCCGATGGTCATCTGTCGAAAGGCATCATATAAGAGTTGGTAACATCTCAATACGATGGTGATGAGAGCCACATCGTACGATCGTTTCCAGGGAGAAGATGTACGCCTCAGTAATCGTTCCGAGGCCGACGTTGCACTCAGTGCGGTTGCGCGAGATGTCGAGGTAGAACAGTGCGAACATGAAAATCACAAGCGTGTACTGTATCCCACAGCCAAAAACGATTACAATTCATGTGCTTTCTCCACACACAGACCAGCATCCCACGTACCGCAAGGAAGATGCCCGTGATAATGCGCGACGTACGCGTGTTGATCACCGTGTGGAAAATGTCGTTCGTGTACAACTGGCGCCAGTCGCCACCCGTGCGGATGATACTTCATAGTCGCGTCAGCTTTCAAACCATCCACAATTTCATGTGCACAGCCATGGTAAACGTACTTGTACTTGCCCTGCGACTGATGGAACGGACGGTTGCGGTCAAGGAACCGCGCGCGGCGGCGCACGCCGGTGGCGCCCGAGTCGCCCACGGCGCTCGCGCTGCCTAGCGACGATCCCGTGGAGATGCCGAGCAGCGGTTGATCGGCGGTCGCCATGGCGGATTCGCTGTCGCTCAGGTGGGGAATCGTGGACTGTGTTGCGAGCTCTGGCGAGGGTCTCGCTGAGCTTCAGATTCGCACGCTCAATTTCTTCCGCAAGAAAAACAGGAGCCACAGTCTCCCGACCTCCCCCAAGTGAGTTTCCACTTGACTGACTGGAGCCACTTCGGCAATAAACGGGCGGATCCAAAACAAAACAAAAACCGAGATGGGCTCTTTTTGATCTGGTGGGGGACCGTTCCCCTGGTCTGAGTTGAGCACTTTTGGTATAGTGTACCGTGTTTTGGGTACCACCGCACAAAATAGAGTATAATTGGTTGTAAATTGGTAAATTTGTTTTCAACCAATGATTTGCAAATGTAGCCATCTCCGGTCCCAGTTCGGAACGGACCAGTTCGCCAGCTGAAGCCAACAGCCTCTGTGATCTTGTGGGCTCGCGGCCTCTCCACACTGGTGAGTCCATCCAACGTGGTGCGCTGGAGCAAAGGACCGACGGTGGGGAGCCTGGAAGACAATCCAGGCGAGCGGGCCACTTAACAACACGCCCAAGCCACACTAAAGCATAGCGGCGCCTCGGTCTAAATATCCGCCGCACCGTCGCTCACGGTCTCAGTAGCTTCAGAGATATTTGCTGCTGCATCGTCTAGTCGTGATGACGACAAAACCCAGCGCCAGCGCCGTCCAGACCAAGGCGAATGAAGATTTCGCCAACACGGCCGACAGCGAGACGGATTTGGAGCACGGGTACAGCCCCCTTTTTTTTTCTTTCGTGACTGTGTGTGAATGTCTTGATACAGATTGGGCTATCATGATGGCTGTAGATGCGATCTCGTGCACACGTCCATTCCGCCAGCGGAGGTCAGTGAGCGCCATCTGTACATGGAGCACGCTTCGTCGACGCCGCGGATCCGTGTCGACGAAGGCACCACGCGGCGCGTGCTCACGACGGCGCCGCTGCTCGCGTTCTGCTTCTTCGCAATCTGCGGCGGGCCGGCCGGCTCTGAAGACATGATCATTGGTGAGCTACTACTTGGTGTTCCCCGTGTTCACGCTACTTTTAGGTTTGGAATGTCGCTCATCTATGGACGCTTGGGTTCTGTAGCGGCTGGGCCAATTGTTGGGCTCATGTCGATCCTTGTCTTCGCTGTTGGGTTCTACATCCCACTCGCCTGTATGGTCACAGAGCTCTCGACAGCGCTGCCCATCAGCGGGGGCCACGCGTACTGGGTCGCGCTCGCGTTTGGTCCGTCATGGGGATTCCAGGCCGGGTACTGGAGCTGGGTCTCCAACTGTATCGACTGCTCCATGTATGCCGCCATGACAGTCTCCTCGCTGATCGGTCCAGCCGACTGGATCAAAGGCACGATCTGGGAGTTTTTGTTCAAGTCGACGTTCGCACTCGTGCTCGCGCTGCCCGGTCTCTTCAGTCTGCGCGTAGTGGGCGGTTTGCTTCTGTTCCTGATGATCCTGGTGCTGCTCCCCTACGGCTTTGTGTCGCTCTGGGCGGCCTCAGAGGCGACGCACTGGGAAGAGCTCCTGCAGGTTCGACGAGTTAACACGACGTTCACAGCGGACGGTGATTTCGTCACGACCGGCGCGATCGCTGTTGACTGGGAGCGGCTTGTCAACATTCTTGTGTGGAGCTTCAGCGGGTTCTCCAACATCTCCGTGCTCGCCGCCCATGTCGTCAACCCAGAGCGCACGTTCTGGCGCGTGATGTGGAGCTCGAGCGTGTTAGTTCCGCTCGCGTACCTCATCCCGTTCGTCACACTGACTGCCGTCAACAAGCCCGATTGGCGGCTCTGGGAGGACGGCTCTCTTGGCGACGTCGCCAAGACGCTCGGTGGGGAAGGCATGGCCGGGTGGATCATGGTGGTCGACTTTGTGTGCTCGGCGGGACTGTACATCAGCGCGCTCACGGTGAGCGCCTTCCTGGCCAACGGCATGGCCAAGCAGGGCATCGCGCCAACCACCATCGTCCTGTACGTATCTGAGTATCTGAGCATACGGTACATATCGGATGCCAAGTTGACCGCAGCGTGTACTGTATTTGACTCGATAGAACCACTTCTGGCGGCACCCCTCATGGCGCCATCTTCTGCAGTCTCGCAGTCATCCTGGTGGTCGTGAACCTGGAATTCGACGAGCTGCTCCAACTCACGAATGCGCTCGGCGGGCTCGAGGCGATCATGCTGATTCTCGCGTCGCTGCGGCTGCGCTTCACGCTGCCCAACCTCGTTCGCCCCGTCCGGTTCTGCGGGAACTCGCACCCGATCGTGCCGCTGCTGCTGCTGCTAGTCCCGATCACGCTCTACGGTTTCGTCATCATCGACGCGTTCCAGTCGTTCTCCAGTGCAGTGCTCACGGGCGCGTTCTTGTTCGTTGGGCTTGTCTATGCGCGCCAAGCCGACTATGACAAGTTCGCCAAGCAAGTGCGAGAGACTTTCGGCTGATTGTATTTTGTCTCCAAAACTTTTCTCAAGATGTGTACCTCTAACTTAAAACTCCTCCGAAATGGAATCAAGTGCCTACGTGCGTCGACGCTTGGAACGGCGCAATCCTTCCTCGTTGTCTTGCTTGACTTCATCTTTCACGGCCAGTGGCTTGCGTTCTTTCTTAACGGTCGAGCGCGCCAGGCTCGCTGGATTGGGCTCGCTCTCTCCAACGTCGGCCACCTCGCTCTTCACGCCGTTGGCTTCCTTGGCCTTCTTTGCCTTGGCCTGGATCTGCTTGAGCACTTCCTTCTGCTTGCTCGCCGACCGGTTGAACACAAACGTCGTGTCCGTGGACTCCGTGGCACTGAATATGTACCCTTCCAGATCAAACCCTTGGATGCCTGGAATCGAGTCGACTTGGTTTGTGATCAGATACCGACACATGAGCCCGCGCGCTCGCTTGGCATACACGGACTTGATCGCGCCGTCGTCTTTGAACACGCAGTCAATCACTTTGACATCGCCATCCAGCGCGCTCGCCACGACCGACTTGAAATATTCTTGCGACGCCACATTGACCAGTACTTTCTCAGTGTCTGCGCCACTGTCGACGTCATTCAGCGTCGTGTTGATCTCCTGTGCGACACGGTCCCCCCAGTACGCGTACAGATCTTTCCCCTTGGTGTTTGCAAACTTCTGACCCATTTCCAGACGGTACGCCTGGATCAGATCCAGTGGGCGCAACACGCCGTACAAACCACACAAGATGCGGAGGTGGTTCTGCGCGTACGCGAGTTCTTTGTCGCTCAGCTCGTGGGCTGCGAGCCCCTGGTACGCTGGCCCGTTGAACGCCAGCACCGCCTGCTTGTGGATCTCGCTGGGCGTGACCTTGTCGCCTTCGCTGACGAAATCGAACGCCGCGTAGCGGTCGTGGTTGAGCTTGGCTAGCGCGTCGCTCACGCCGAGCAGCGCCTTGAGCTTGGCCGGCGTCAGCTTGCGCAGGTCGGTGACCAGTGTGTGCGCGTCAGACAGCATGGACGGCAGCGAGTGCATCTGCACCGCCGATGTGGCCATGTCCAGCGTCTTGGCCGGCGACAGCACGTACAGCAGCCGCGCTTTCGCCATCGCCTTCGTCGCCATTCCGTTGAGCTCGTCGAATGAGCTGCTCTCAGTTTCAATTCGACGTTTGTATCGGAACGTTCTTAACTCTTTGCTTGTATTATGTGGTAATTATCCTCTACTTGAAGATGGCTTCACGGGCAGCAACATGCTCCCAGTGTTGGAGATCCGGAAGAGCTTGCCCGAGTCCAAGTCCCGCACGGTCATAGGCGCCGCTGCCTGGCTCGCGCCAGCCACTCCAGCTGCTGTAGTCGACTCTTGACTTGCTGATGGGGTCGTTACTTTCGCTTTACATTTAGCTTTGGTCTGACAGTCCACAGGCTTGGCTTGCGGTGAGTTCTTCACGGTCTCGTTGTGCTGCTGGAGCCGTCGACGGTGGCCGTTGCGAAGCTTGAGCAGCACGGGGTGGCTGCACAGCTCAATCACTTCGCACACGCTGATGATGAGATCGTGCGGCCCGATATCCGCGAGCACCGTGATGATCGTCGCGGTGATGGTCTCGGTGCTCGCGCCTTTCGCGCGCAGCGACACGACCTCTTCCTCGGCCGCGCTGAACAGCGCCAACGCCACGCAGAACATGCCCTCAATGCCCATGAGCAGACACACGTCCCAGATCGCGAGCAGCGTGTCGTACCGCAACTGCGACCTGTGGGCCATGAGCGAAATGTCCGAGAACAAGGTCGGGAACCATTTGTACGCGAGCAGACAGACGGGCAGTCCAGCCTGCTCCATGGCGTCGTGGAAGTTGGGCAGGTGCATCTGCACGACCTCTTCCAGCACGTTGCCCACTTCGATCAGCGACGAGAACAGATCGAAATTGTCGCCGCCGGACTGGACTGTTCGGATGCCGAAGACGTGCGGCAGAATGTGCGTGACCACCCCGCGAAGCAGCTCGAGCCCGGCGACTTCGTCGTCTCGCACAACCTCCAAGATGATGAACGCGAGTCCGTTCATGCCCTGCATGTAGAAGCTCTTGCCGTCGGCGATTTCGATCGAATTGCGTGACCGTGCGTCGGTGCGAATGTCGGAATTGCACGAGATCAGAAACGTGTGGAGAACTGACTGCAGCGACTTCAAGCGCGCTCTCGTGGTGTCTTCAGCGAGCACCGGAGCGCCTGGCGAGCCAGCGAGCCACTTCGATGTACGAGGCACGTCTTTCAGCACTTGGATGGAGTCTCTGTAATTACAAACACGGTAAATGGTCAGCAATGTGGTGGGAAAAGCGTAGCCACTTCATTGCAACCACAAGAAACGTACGCAGGATTAAGCTCTTCCTCGAGCATGTCCTGAAAATCAGTGAGCTCCACGGGGTCAATCGCCCACCGGAAAATGGACTTCCAATACGCCGCACGTTGGGCGGATTCGGACGACATGAGCTGTAAAGCCTCAATGAATCGTCCGGTCGACTGTAAAAACTCGAGCATCCCGGACAGTTGGTCGTCTGGAAACTCGGATCCTCGTCGAGGCAACTGTAGCTGGTCACCCGTCTCCTCACCACTCTCAGCATCCGCGTCTGCTTCCTCTTGAGATGCGTCTGAGTCGGAGTCGTCAATGCCCAGATCTTGCGTGACCGCCGCGCTAGAAGTCGACGGCCAGAGAGAATCAGCCAGCAGCGTGCCGCGGCTTCGCATGTTCACCGAGCTCTCGAGCTGCAGATCGTCCAACGTCAGGTCGAATCCAGGAATGCACCCCTCTGCGATGTTGATTGCGCGCTGGATTGCATCCGTCCACTGAATCAACTCCTCTCGTGACGATGCCTGGAACAGTGTGGAATACGCCTTGACCGACACCAAGAAACAGTATTTTTGCTCGGCCACGATCTCGTGGACCGTCTTGACGGTACAGCCGCCAGCGAGCGGTATCACACTACGATTTGACTCCTTGCCACCGTCCGCCTTGGGCTGACACGTAAGCACGTCTCCGTCAATCTCCACGATCTGCTCTTTCCACGCGCGAAGGCCATTGCGATACATCGCGATCGTCTTGAGCTGGGTGGTCAGGCCGTAGCACAGCTTGCACTTGAGGATCCCGCGCCTGTGTGGGCTCTTGAGCCACCGCAATGTGACTGGTAGGCTCTTCGGGCGCCTCAGCATCGCGGCCACCTCGTCCTCGTTCAGCGTCTGCATCGAGATGCCGTTGATCGCGACAACCATCGAGCCCCTCACAAGCGGAATTCGACTCAGGCCCCAGTCGCTCCTTGTGCGCAGTCGATGGCTGTTCCATTCCGAGATCTGAAGCAGATGCACCAGCTCCTCGAGCTTCTTTACTTCAATATCGATGAATTCTTGCTCGGAGGTTCGTGGCAGCGCCACCACGGGCAGCTCCATATTCGACGCATGTAGCGCTGTGCCTCGATTCGCGTCGCCAAAGAAAGATCTGCTGGCTGCCCCTGGCTGTCCGTGCCCCCACATTGCCGGAGATCGTGTCCGTATGGAGGTCGATTCGTCATGTGCGACGCGGCACACTGTGCGCATCACGGCGAGCCACTTGTGCATCTGGTCGGCGCTCTTGGCCGCCAGCGTGACGCGCAAGTTTTGATTCCTCGAAATGCGGAACGCATGTGGTCGACCGACCAGTGGGAATGGCAACGTGACCACCGAGGCGCCGTGGATGTGGAGCTCCAGCTTGAGTGCCATGCCGCTGCCAGCGATCGCCGCGCTGGACTGCTTGCCCGATGACGCCTCGGCGTACTCCTTCAAGATGCCATCGATGGAGAGCACCACGTAGCGCTTCTGCCACGTGTGTAGCAGCTTGGTACGGCGCTTCCGCACGTAGAGAACGCTCTCCATCGCTGGTTCCTTGCTGCACGAGCCGAGTGCGTTACGGGGAGTATGGAACTGGCGTGTTCCAGTGCTCCGAAAAAGAAACAGGAGCTCTTGGTCTGATTCCATCGCAGAGCTCTACTATGAGATCAGATCTGATATGGAGTGGACTAACTGAGTCCTGACTCACAAAATGCGAGGAGAAAAAAGGGGAAAAAATTAGGGATGCACTTAACGTTAGCGAAATGTGGATGTTTGTGGGGGAAAGAGAGTAGGCTATTTGATCACTACGCGACTATCGTCGCCACCACCACGGGCTTCTCTTCATACAGCACATCATGGAGCGACATGCTTCGTGCAGACTGGCTCTTCTTCGCGCCCGTCGGCGTTGTCCGTCGGCGGATCTGCGCCGTCTCACTCAATGTTGGAGCAGCCGTGGTCACCACGGTAGCGCCCACGAGCACCAGCCCGTGGCGCTGTGTGAACCCGTAGAGCCAGGTCTTGGACACACAAAAGTTCTGCGCCGCCTTCTGCGGGTACATTTGCCGCACCGCGAGCCCGATCCACTTGGCCGAGACGCGCACTTTCCGCGCGCGGCGGCGGATCGCCGAGGCCAATGCGAGCTCCTGCGGCGCACTCAGCAGCGCCCAGCGCGGCTCCACGTCGGCGTTGCTGCTGCTCGTCGCGCTCATAATACGCTCGCGGTTCTTCCACCACTTGTCCATGGTCTCGGCGCTCACCTCCCAGTTGAGCCCGCGGAAGTGAGCCACAGCGCGGGTCGTGCTGCCCATGCCGGGGCCGAGGATCCACGCGATCGCCTGCTGCTTCATCGCGACCGAAAAGTTGAGCCGGCGCTTGGGCAAGACAACGTCCTGTTGGTCCATCCGTACGTGTCTTTCGCTGTGTGTGTGTATCTGTATCTCTTGAGGGCCCTGGGGCGCGGGCGTGGCGTGGCTTGAGCTCGACTGAAAAATGTATCCCTTCAGTTCATGAAATTCGTCCAGAAAGCGTGTTCGTCTTCTTCTTTCGAAACTGGTGACAGCGCTCTAATATAACACCGACAAGATCTGTTTTGAATACAAATATCAAGTGAGACCTTTTAATTTTGTCTCCAATCAGAACACTTTACTCACCATGGATGATGGGGCAAAGCTGTTTGACATCACGTGGACCACACAATCGATTGCAGGACAGTACTGTAAAGTACAGGACGCGAAAGGGCCAAAAAGAGCTCCCCTTCTTTTGGGGAGGTCATTTCTTGAAGATCCTCCTTCCAGCTTGATCATCATGGCCAAGCTCTCCGCGCTAGTGACGCTCTTCCTGCTGGCATGCATCGCCGTCTTCTCCGGCGTGGCCTTCCCCGGCAGCTCGCTGGTCGAGGCTGCGGCGCCGTCCGCGCGCGCGAGCCATATCCTGGTCAAGACCGAGACAGAAGTGGACGACCTGCTCGAGAAGCTCAACCGCGCCGACGACCTCAAGACCAAGTTCGCCGACTTTGCCAAGGAGTTCAGCTCGTGCCCGTCGAGCCGCAAGGGCGGCGACCTCGGCAGCTTTGGCCGCGGCGCCATGGTCCCCGAGTTCGACAAGGTCGTGTTCCAGGAGCGCATGGGCGTGGTCCACAAGGTCAAGACCCAGGTGAGGTGGTGGCACCAGTTCGTGGGGGAGGGTGAGTGGGTGTGTAACTGATGTTGTGTGTGAATGGATGGATAGTTTGGCTGGCACTTGGTGCTCACGACCGAGCGCTCGGGTGTTGACGAGGTCGAGATCTCCACTCGCGAGGCGGCCGACGAGTTGTAAAGAGCTTCTTTCTTCGTCCGATGCTTTCCTCATACCCGCCACCGAAAAGAAACTGCAAGAATACCGACTTTTGCCCATGATGTGTTTTTTATTTTGTTGTTGGTTGTGTTTCCAAGTTGATCATACGTAGAGCAATAGACTGCTTATATGTAACACGCCTACTTGGTCTTCTTGGCCTCCTCCTTCTTCTCCTCGACCTTCTTCTCACCAATACGCTCGTTCACGTAGATCACGTGCCAGCCAAACTAATGTTCCACAACCACACAAAGAAAACATAGCAATCCGTCAGTCAGTCCATCGCAAATACAGTAGCCCCCCCCGACACACACACAGATCGCAACCATCCTTCAACACGCACCTGAGTCTGCACCTTGTGGACCGAGCCAACCTCCTCCTCGAACGCCACGCGCTCAAACGCTGGCACCATCTGGCCCTTGCCAAAGAGCCCGAGATCGCCGCCCTTCTTGCCCGACGGACACGTGCTCTTGGCCTTGGCCAGCTCGGCGACCTTCTTGGCCTTGTCCGTGGCCTCGCTGACCTGCTTGAACAGCGCGTCGGCCTCTGCCTCGCTCTTGACGAGAATGTGGCTGGCGCGCGCCTTGGGGCCGTCGAGCTTGATCGAGTGCGACTGGCCCCAGAAAAAGATCGCAAGCAGCACGAGCGGGCTCAAGTAGGGCGTCGCGCGCGTGAACCAGACCTTGAACGTGTACGACCACGTGCCGTCGTCCGGGTTCTCGTCCTCCGGACCGTTGCCCAGACGGATGGTGTACACCACGTGCCAGCCAAACTGGGTCTTGACCTTGTAGAGCTTTTTGGGCTCCTCGTTGAACACGACCGCGTCAAACTCGGGCTGCATCTTGCCGCGCACGATCCAGCCGAGCGAGCCACCCTTCGCGCCCGTGGGGCACTTGCTCTTTTCCTTGGCGATGCGCGCAAACGACACGAGGAGGCGCTGCGCCGCCTCGAGCTCCGTCTTGATCGCATCGGCCTCGTCCTCCGTATCCACAAGGATGTGGTTAGTCTTGGCCTGCGGGAACGCCGCGTTGGCCAGTGCCGCGGCCTCGTCGCTGCGCACCCCGGTCGTCCAGGAGGCCGTGCAGGCCACGAGCAGCGCTAGGAAGAGCGCGAGAAAGCGGCGCGTCATAGCCATTACAGTAGGGATGGTGGTCTCTTCTTGGTCTCTCTCTTGGGAGGATCGACGAATGGCCTTGACATGGAGGGAACTGGTTTGGTGCTTGGAGGGAGATGGGGAGCCACTTGAGTACCAATTGGTGGATATAGAGTGGTTTGTTCGTTTTGATTGGTGAATATTTACCCAGCACCACGTCACAGAAAAATAGATCGAGCTGCAAAACGAAAAATGGGCACCTTACCAATTCGAGCGTCGTGGTGTGTGCATTTTGCGCAGCACTTGGGGGGGGGGTAGTGC